>PVIY010051954.1:0-15286 GCA_004026745.1 Myrmecophaga tridactyla | reverse complement strand
TCGATGGCTTCCTTTTGGCCACTCATTCAAAACTCAACACCATTTTTACTAAGATTTACCCCATAAATATAAATCCCTTGTTCTGTAGTTAAGCCACTAACATCCAAAGAAGACAGAGGAAGCAGATCACTGCTTAGCATTTCATCTAACATTGCCCCGTTTACATCAGTTTTCTCTTATATTCTAGTGTATGGCACAGAGGCTTGGCCATTGTGTTAGTTGAACAAAATAAGGATGAAGAAATACATATTATAATGAAGTTCATTTTTAGTTTGCTTTTCTGCAAAAAAAAAAAATAATCCAAGTTCAATTATAGCTCCCTCAGTCTTTTATTTCAGAGTCCTTTCCTTTTTAAATTTTTTCTAACTTTTTATTTTGAAATAATTTTGAACTTACAGAAAAGTTGCAAAAAAAACCACAAACCCCATAAAGAGAATTCCAACATACCCCCACCCACTTCCTATCTTCCCTTATTTTCTTTCCTTCCTTTTTTTCTTTTTTCTCTCTTTCATCTTTTTCTTTTTCTCTTTCTTTCTTTCTACCATCCATCTGTCTATTATCTATTTTTATGAACATTTGAGAGTAGGTTGCTCACATCATGCTCCTTGAACACAAAATATTACCACGTACATTTCCAGCAAAAAAGGATATTCACATATGTATTCATCTTTCTTAAAAAATATATTTATTGAGAAATATCCACACACATACAGTCCAGCCATTATACCATCAGAGGCTCAGGATCACACTCCATAGTTGTGTATTCATCACGATGATCATTTTTAGAACATTTGCATCATTTCATAGAAAGAAATGAAAAGAAAAAAAAAAGAACTTATATATACCATACCCCTGATTCCTCCCTCTCATTGACCTGAAGTATTTCAATATACTCAATTTTTACCCTTTTTCCCACCCCCCATTATTTATTTAATCTTTATCATTTTTTTTTTTTTACATGGGCAGACCCCAGGAACCAAACCTGGGTCTCCAGCATGGCAGACGAGAACTCTGCCACCGAGACGCCATGGCCCGCCCCCTTATTTTTTTTTTTTTACTCATCTGTCCATAACCTGGATAAATGGAGCATCAGACACCAGGTTTTCACAATCACACATTCACACTGTAAAAGCCATATAATTAAGTGTTTTAGAAACCCTGTCATTTTGCATTAACTCCCCATGCTCCTGCCCCCCACCCCTATTAACTTGTACTCTACTGTCTGTCTCTGTGAGCTTGCATGTTCTCTGATTCTTTGTGTTGGCCACAGGGCTTACATTTAACAGTCTAAATCTATAACAAGCTTGTTTGCTTTGATAGCAACTTAACTTCAAAGCATAAACAAACTATGCTACTGTATCCTCCCAACCCCCCAGTTTTTTGTAGTTCTTATCACAAATTACATATTTATACACTATGAGTCAAAAAGAATTGATTTCTCATTGCATTTAATGTATTTGCCTTTTAGATCCTGTGGGAAATAAAAATTGGAATTACAAATAAAAAATAAAATAGTACTGGATTTATACTTACTCATGTCATCGTCTTTACCAGAGAGCTTTACAGCTGCGTATGGCTGCAGTCAATTGTCTAGTGTCCTTTCCTTTGAATCTGCAGAACTCCCTTTAGCATTTCTTGTAGGACATGCCTGGTGGTGACAGACTCCCTTATGGCACAGTGTGGGTCTATTTGGGGTCATCTGTTTGGAGTTTGTTGTGCAGGATGGATGTGTAAATTCACGTCTTTCATTAAATTTGTGAAGTTTTCAGTCATTATTTTTTAAAATATTCTCTCTACCCCCTTTCTTTTCTTCTTCTGGGACTCCCATGAAGTGTAAATTGGTACACTTGATGGTGTCCCACAAGTTCCTCAGGTTCTGATCACTTTTCTTCATTCTTTCTTCCTTACACTTCTCACACAAGATGATTTCAATAGTCTCATCTTCAAGTTCACTGTTTGTTTCTTCTACCAGCTCCAATCTGCCACTGAATCCCTCTGGGGACATTTCGATTTCTGTTACTGTGGTCTTGAGCTCTGTTTGTTTCTTTTCGAAATTTTCTGCTTCTCTACTGATATTCTCTTTGTGTCTGTCTATTGTTTTTCTGTTTTCCTTTAGTTCTTTGTCCATGTTTTCTTAAGCATTTTGAGTATATTTAAAGTCATTAAAAAAAAATCTTTAGCTAGAATGTCCCAGGTCATATTCACTTCATTGATGGTTTCTAATAATTTAATCTTCTCCTTCACCTGGGCCATCATTTCCTGTGTTTCTTTGTATGTTTTGCAATTATTTTGAAACCTGGACATCTTTATATTTTAACATGTTATCATTGGAATTTACACTTTGAGGTATCTGTTCCTTAGCCTCTATCCAGCTAGTGTTATGACAGATCCTTCCTTAAATGCCAGAAGCTACAACAAACAAACAAACAAAATACACATTTCCCAGTCCTGCAGATTGACCCATACAAGGCTTTCCTTCAGGACTTATCCATGCAATGAGTTCAGAGAATAACTTCAGGCCAAAGCATAAAAGCCTCCTTGGGGGTGGCTGCCGTGGCTCAACAGGCAGAGCTCCGACCTGCCGTGCTGGAGGTCTGGAGTTAGATCCCTGGTGCCTCCTGCCCATATGCAAATTTAAAAAAAAAAAAAAAAAGCCTCCTTGGTCTTTTCTGTGCATATGTCTTATCTTATGCATACACACTTGGCCCTAGAAATTCCCCATTTACACATACACCAACGCCCCCTTTTCCTTAGGAAAGTTTCTTCACAGTCCTAGGCACCCTGCTACAGCCAGCAATCCCTTGCCTCAGGCACCACGACTTGATTGCTTGCCCACAGCAGTCTACAGAAGAGCTCAGTGGGCTGCTTTCTACAAACAGGGAAAATTCTGGAATAGCAAGACCCTCAGGCTACCACCAGACGGACTGGGCCAGACACACATGCTCCAGTGCACAAGGGCTACTCTGCTCCTTTTGTAACGTGGACCAGGGACTGTCCACTGGAGGCCAGCCCTATACCAAGCAGGGGTGGGGTGGGGGAGGGGCAGCCAGGCAGCCACAAAGATCCTCCTACTTTTAAGTGGTCTTTTTCTTGAGTCACAGCTTGCCCTGTCAATGCAGTCCTTTAACTGTTTTCTGGAGCTTGGAGAAAGATGTTTCTGTCAGTTCTTGCTCATTGTTCAAAGCTTCTGTAGGGACGGAGAGCAGAAGCTTCCCACGCCACCATCTTGATCAGGGCAGTGAGATATTTTCTTTTAACCTTTAATTGTTGTGACTTTTTTTGAATTTCTTGACGTGTATCTTAAGATGACAAGGCCAGAACTGTGGCAGTCTATAGAGGATGTAATCAGCCAGGAGCATAGAGAAGAAAGTTGTTTTATGGTGTCTATAAATTCTAGCAGATGTTGCTTCATAACTATGTAAATACGGTTATTGACTATTGAATAACTACCTAAATATTAGATCATTTCAAGACCACATTCCAAATTTTCACCCATATTAATAAGGTTGAAGCACTTACCTCGAGAACCAGCCACAGCTTATCTCCATTTATTTTATCCTTCTTAACATACATCCCATAGAATTTGACCACATTAGGATGTTCAGAAAGTGCTTTTAAGATGCTATACTCTGCTTCAATCTCTTCATCAATATCCTAGTTTTCAAAAAGTCATAAGAAGAGAACTATGAGAAAAACATAATATCAAAGAAACATAGACTACCATATATAGAATTTAATGCTGTAAAAGGAAGGTCCTAATTTTTACTGTGCTCAATATGATGTATTGAAATGTCTCATTATATTGTTTAAGGGCAGAGATTATGATTATCTTGCTATTCAAATTTATCTCAAATTATGTTAATTTCATTGAATTAAAAAGGGATAATAAATGGGTAGTATAAAAGCCATTTTTGGCATTCAATTAGAGATAAACATATATAGAAAACTGTCTAGATGGTTTTGCTTTCTTTGTAGTAACTTAATTACAATACCAAACCCACTGATTTGAAATATAAACTTTTAGGACCAAAAGCTGTTTCATTCTACTTCTGTGAAATACTGGATCTCTGGAAGCTATCAAGAGCTATGCAATACATTTCTACTTCTCAAAAAATAAAGTAAAATAGAATTAACTTTAAAACATAGAATTAACATATAAAATGGCATAGTTTGCTAAAGGCCATTCACCAGAAGTAGAACAAGTTGTTATTCTGCAATTAAAAATGCAAAATAGTCCACTTAGTCATGACTTTAGAAAACTCTAGAAAATGAAAGAACTCATAGAGTAACAAATAAGTGAAAGTCTTACTAATACTGCTCTTACAATGACATTTAATGTCTAAATTGTGTTAAGACTGGATCATGGAATTACGAGAGCTAGAATTTCAGACAAGTGCTCTAATTTTAAAGGAAGAACATCAAACTCAGAGAAGTTAGAGTCACAAAGTTGGTTAGTGAAAGATCCAGGATAAGTCTACAAGCTTACTGCCTTCTAATTATGCTGAACTGTTCTGGAGAGGAAATTACTAGTTCAAAATCCATAAGAGTGAGACTCTTTTAATAAAAAAGCCACTCTTTCTAAAATGCATGGATGCATTTAAATTTATTTTATTGAGATCATAATCTCTTGGTTATAAATCTTTTTTATTTGACTTGCACTATGATAAATAGAAAGTAAATAAATAATTCTCAGCAAAAACATATATGCCCTATGTCAGGACTAAAAGCAGCAAAACACATTTACTATTATAGTCATGAAATCACTGTTTCGTTAAAACAATGGTACAGAATATGATTTATAAGGTTCGCAGTGTCCCCTACATAAGTAAATTATGCAAGAAGAGTGGTGAATGTATTCATAAGCCATTTTGTTTTTCTCCATCAAGAATTGGGGGGATGCGAAGGAGACAATGATTGTGGAGCCAGGTGTTGGGTCAGGCTGGAGTCCCTTCTCTTGCTTCTCTGAGCCCAAACCCCTGGCAGCAAGGAATGAGGGGAAAGAGAGGGACAGTCATCCTGGCACAGCCTAGCTTGGGGTTCCTTCCAGGGTTCAATGGTGAGGAATTTCCAGCATATGTGTGTGAAGACACTCAGTAGCAGTTAAGCCTGGGCATAGCACTTCTAGTTTTTCTTTCCTCCACTGTACCTCAATTATTACTTTAAAATATGCCCCTCCCAAATAACATGGAACTTTGTGGTTATAATGGGTTTATGAGAATATCAAATGAAAAATAAATCAGAATAAAAAGAGAGCAGCCATCAGGCCCTGAACCCTTTCTCAGTTGGAGAGCTAGGACAAGAACTCAGCACTCGACATCTTCCAGCACGTCTGACCTCCGTTGTGCTGTGCCTCCAACACATACGCGAGACTCTAGGATCTGGAGAAAACACTGCCCGTGGAAGTTTGGGGACTGCATGACCGCGAACCTCCTTCTGGCTCACCCGGTGCGATGGGAGGGGTACACAGCACCTACCACCCTGAAGACATTCCCCAAATCTGCCAACTCCCATGCCCTGAAAACAGCTTCTTGGCATCCTTCCCATTCTCTTATGGGGAAAGACAAGGTAGGTTTCCTTCTCACAACCCCTGGATAAAGGAACAGGGGGACCCCACTGGGTTCTCGCTCAAGCAGAGCCCAGGAGGAGTTTGGCATCCTTCCCATTCTCTTACGGGGAAAGACAAGGTAGGTTTCCTTCTCACAACCCCTGGACAAAGGAACAGGGGGACCCCACTGGGGTCTCGCTCAAGCAGAGCCCAGGAGGAGCGAATGTGAGACCCAATCCTTCACAGTGAGGTGTGTCCCCCTAATAATCCATTTCTGCTTTGGAAATGTGAGCAAACCTGAAACCTGATTTCCCTTCTCTGAAATTTTGCCTGAAACCTGAATAAATGAAGGAAGCAAAAGTGAGAGGGTCAAGATGAACTTTTAGCGAAACTTTTAGACCCAGGAGTCTCTATTCTTACAATCTGATGAAGTCTAAAATAGCATCGAATCAAGTGTTGACTGCTGCATTTATGCATTTATTCATCCAGCAATTACTGGGCCTATCAGAGATATGCTAAGAACATAAACCAAGGAAATCTAACAAGTAGATTCTTTTATTTCCATATTTTTCCAATTGTAACTTGTTTTAGGATGACACTGTGAGGAATATATCAAAACAAGATACTTGCAGACTTTTTAACTGTTTGATACAGATTTTTTTTTTAAAGCTAAATAGGAAAAAAACAAAACAGTGGACTCACATGAATTGGATCCAGAATTTTGACGGCTGCTTTTTGGCCATTTTTCTTATTCAACACTTTAAAAACTTTTCCATATGTTCCTTTTCCGATGGTTTCAGTGGTTTCCCATGTATCAGAAGGATCAGGAAAGTTATCAAAAATAATTGTTTTCCCAATTAATGGAGACATCTCAAAAGTTCAAATCACTAGGGAGAGAAAAGTACAACATTTCAACTACACTGGACTGGGAATCTTAAATGGCTCATATAAAACTTATGAGAAATTAATGTTTTTCACCAAAATGATGGGAAATATTCAAGAGTAACCAAACGCACACCAGAATCATGGAAAATTTTAATTGAGATTAAAATTAAATCTAATTTAATTTAATCTTAAGACTAAAATGAGTTTAGTAGTGATTTGTAAGCAGGGCTTTATTTGTGTTTAAATAGTCCCATATTGATTGCTGATATTTTTTTCAGATTAAAATGAGACATTTAAGTCCTTTGATTACTTCTTCATACTCATGTAATAAGGAATTTTGGAATGAGCTTCGGAGATGATAAAATTCAATTTCTTCATAAAAGCAAACTCGACACTTCAGGAGTGACTGTATCTTATGTCATGTCTCTATGTAGAACTCAATAATGGGTCCAACCCACTGCATTTAGGATGAAGTTTCCTCAGCATAACCTACCAGGTCCTTTAAAAAACGGCCTTTGCTTAGCTTCCTAGCCTCATCTCTCAACACCTCCTCTCTCATACGCTGCGGTCTCACTACTCTAGACCCTGCAAGTTCTTTCTTGCTTCCTCAACAGCCTTAAGATAGCACCATTCCCTTCCACCTCCAGCTCTGGCTTCTGAGCTCTTACTCATCTCTCAGGTCTTGGTTGTCACTGCCTCCAAAAGTGACTTCTCTCTTCCCCATTTGGGTCGCATGGCCCCCCTCTGTGCTCCAACAGAACTCTGTCCACACCTTCATCTCAGGTCATTATTGTATGCCCAGCACCTGGCACAGCACTGAATTAGTTAATCAATCAATTAATTAAATGTGGACAATGAAGTTAAGTGACTCTAAAGGTGATTTTACACTCAGTTATCAATGTGAAAATACCACCTTTCCAGTGTAAAAAGTTGACTGCAGTAGTGTTTGTACACACACAGACGCATATCTAGTCATGGATAGGTATCAGCATTCATGTTAAAATTAACCCTGACATTCGCTTATCCGATCACATACTTTCCAAACCTCACCCACACTGTGCGCTCATCCCTACTTCCTCCACATCCATCGACCCTCTTCCTCCTCTCCCTCCCCAGCCTAGATGAAGGCTTGTACTAGACTCCCTTACAAACCCTCTTCACACCCTTGTTCTCTTTCCCCACACATTTCCTTGGCGTGGAAGGGCAACAACTCTGGTTTAACCCCACATCTTCGTCATACTGCACCTAGAGCTGGAACAAGCCACACACCATGTCAACTAGTGTCACTTTAAACTGAGGATGACAAAGCTAGAGTAGACCTTCAACACTGCCTAAAATCCTGCCGCACCTCCCTTGTTTGTGTATATCCCCCTCTCTTGGGTACCCACTTCTCTCCTATCTCCACTCAAATCCTTCTCTCCTCAGACTGACCCCTCTTTGCTGTCTATTCCTCCTTCACAACACTTCCCAGTTAATGCCCTCAGAACTTCATAACTAATTGAAACAGTGGAAGCCAAAACAAACTCCTGATTCTTCTCACCTCCAAACCACCAAGCCCATGTGTATCAAAGATGCCAAATTCATCCACTTCGTTAAGAATTGCTTTTTGGCCTGTTAGTCTTTTTTTCTTTAATTGACTGGTTCCTTCCCATCCTCCATATCTTAGCTCAACTATTGCCTCCCTAGAAAGACCTTTCCTGACCACCCTATGGAAGGTCAGCCTTCCCCACGTGTTCTGTTTTTCCTCTATGAGAACGGAAGCTCCAAGAGGGTAGGGACTTTGTTATTTTTACTCATGTATCCAAAATTCCTAGGATGATGTCTCATGCACGGATGGCAATCAATAAATCTTGATTAAGTGGATAGACATCTATTTATATGTTTGCATGTTAATTGTGAAAGCAGAGACTTTGCCTATCTTGCTTACTTCCAAATCTGTCCAACCAAGACTGTGCCTGGCACACAGGAGGTGGTAACTATATAGCTGTTGGATGAATGAATAAATATCGTTTTTCAAAAAATGCTTTTAAGAGGAAGGAAGCAAAACAAGAATTAAGGAAGGCTCAAAAGAATTTGAAAATCCAAAAGAAAATAAGGATCATGTTCTGAATCATTATACTTCAGGGCACATCACCCAGTAAGTGGCAATGAATGTTTGCTAAAAATTATATGCCTACATAAAAAGACACTTATGAATACTTCTTAGAACACTTAATTTTTTGAATTTTTGCTTTGATACAAAATGCAAAGGAACAAGTAAGAGATAATCAGTAATAATCATCCACTTTAAGGATTTCATAATCAGTGATACGATAACTACTTTTCATATCTAAATACTTGAGTCATGCAAATAAGCATTTACGTCATCCATGTAATGGGAAAGTTAAACCAAAAGAATGAATGAAATCTTGTTAAATGCCTGAAATAAGAGTCCTCAATTGGGAGAAATATTCATTACCTGGAATTCTGCCTCTCAAGTGACAATGCTATTGAACATAATTTTAATTTCTAACACATTGACTATGAGGAATTAGCTGTTGGTCTTTGAATATACGGCATAAGAATTCAATTAAAAATGATTGAGAAAAAATTTAGAAAAAAAGATTGAGCATTAAATGTATGGAGAGTATTGTGATTTTTAGGGATACAAAGATAAGCAACTTATAGGTAGATAAACATATATCTATAATACATTATGGAAGTTGATAAATCATAGAAACATGCTTAAATAACTATAGTAACATAGGTGAAGGGGCAATTAATTCTGATATGATAAGGAAAAGATACAGAGAGTAAAAAGCATTTGGACGTTGATGAGTAGGAACTGATCTAAAATACAATTTCTTCCTTAACAATTTCAGTCAGAAAAATACTTAAAGCAGTACCTGGCTATACTATAAGACATCATAGAACAATAACCACAGAATGACACAAAATACAGGCATTTTGGAAACCTGTAGAATGTTCTTTCTCCAGATGACACCCCGCTCAGTCCCTTGTTTTCTTCAAGTCTTAGCTCAGCCACCATCTTCCCTTAAGCCCTACCCTGACCATCTTACTTAAGATCACAACCTGCCCTCCTCCACCCCACCATCCCCCAATTCATGGTCCCTACAACCCTGCTCTATTTTCATTGCAATTATTACTTCCTGATGTACCATGTAATTTCCTTGTTTATTATGTTTATTATTATATTTCTCCTCTACCAGAATGGAAGCTCCTAAAGAATTTGACCAGTTTGCTCACTGAGATAATCCAGACGCTAGCACAATGCCTGGCACAAAATAGGTACTCCAGAGATACTGGTTGATGTTGACATGAACAGGAAAGAGTAAATAGAAAAATCTCAGGTGGTTTCATCAGTGAAATCTATCAGGTATTTTAAGAAGGAATAATGCCAGCCTTTTGCAATTTTTTCAGAGATGAGAGATAGGGGAACTCATTATATGACTCTAGACAAAAACCAACACTAAAACCTAACAAGGTCATAACAAGGAAATTACAAATATCCCTCATTAAAGTAGATACAAATTCTGCTCCCCCTAATAGTAATAAATGAAATCCATTGATACAAAGAAAGGGTAATATATCATAATATATCATAACCAAGTCAGTTTTATGCCATGAATGGAAACTCATTATAGTACTAGACAATTCAATGTAATTAACTAGGTTGATAGATAAAATCCATGTGTTCACTTTAATAGATTCAGAAACACATTTTATAAAAGTTCTATACTCATTAATAATAAAGATGCTTAGCAAATTGCAAATTGAAGGGCTCTCACATAATCTGATAAAGGCTATCTACAAAAAATTACAGCAAACATCATATGAAGTGGCGAAATTTTAAATACTTTCTCCCATATATTGGGAATCAGACCAGATATCCATTATCATCACTTTTTTCAACATTGTAATGGCAGTCCTAGCCAGTGTAATAGAGCATCATAAAGGAGTAAAAGGCCCAAAAGATTGGAACAGAAGACGTAAAACTGTTTTTATTCTCACATGACATGATGGCATAAATAGAAAATTCAAAGAAATCAACAAGCCATTATAACTTATAAGTAAATTCAGCGAGGTCAAAATACAA
The DNA here is from genome assembly GCA_004026745.1 of Myrmecophaga tridactyla. NCBI lineage: Eukaryota > Metazoa > Chordata > Mammalia > Pilosa > Myrmecophagidae > Myrmecophaga > Myrmecophaga tridactyla. The sequence goes on along the minus strand of PVIY010051954.1, from coordinate 4,760 downwards.
AAGTAAGTCACATTTCTATATATCAGCAATAAACAGTTGGGATATAAAAATACCATTTGTAGTAGCAACAAAACATTAAGTACATATGCTTGACTTTTAAAAAAGATAAGCAAGGAGGTGGGACAAGATGGCAGCTTAGTGAGATGTGGAATTTAGTTCGTCATCCAGAGCAGCTAGTAAATAGCCAAGAACAGCACAGAACAACTGCTGGGGCCACATCAGTGACCTGACACACAGTGTACACCAGCCTGGACAAGTGGACCAGCTGAGACCCACACACAGAACTGTAAGTCCCCCAAGCCTCAGTGGCTGGCACCCCTCCCCTAATAGGCATGGCAGGCTGGTTCCCCAGGGGAAAGGAAACAGACTTTACTAGCAGCAAGGGCTTAGTTGAACCAAGCTCCAATCGCAAAATTAATTAATAAATTCTGACTACTGAAAATAAGAACCCAGCACACAAACCTGAAATAAGCACTAAAGGTACCAGAAGTTTTTGCCCCAGCAGAGAGGGCATGGGGATGATGAAAAAAAAAAAAAGCAGCTTTTTTATTCTGACAGCTCAAAATACTAGGAAGGAGCTGGACCCAAACAAAAGATGGTGTACAGAGCCTGGAGATACATACAGCCATATACCAAGTTAAGCTCTTGATTGACAAACCCGAGGAGTGGGAGTCCTGGTCTGACAAAGCTTTTATTTCTACTCCTTAACAGCTCAGTAGATAGAACTGGAAGCCTTCTCAGGCTCCAGCACTGCACCAGGCAAGGGCAGAATTAAGCTTGTCTGAGAGACAAAGTAAGTAGCCAAGTGAAAAGAGTTAATTCCCTAAAGGCTGTACTTTCCCCAAGAGAAAGGTGGAGCCCAGTTCAAGTGGAATCCCTCCCTCAAGGAATTTAGGCCCCAAGAACTGGAAAACCAAAGCAATTAATGCCAGCCTCCAACCTCACCTCTGTTTCAACCATGCCCCTGGCAGTGAGAGTCTGCTGAAATAAAAGGCACCACATCACTTTATGCTGGTGGAAGCCACAGGGAGACAAGCACCACATCCTGGGCATGATAGGAAAAGCACAAAGTCTAGAGGCTTCATAGGAAACTGACAACCTGCTGGGTCTCACCCTCAATGTAAAACTGATGCTGGCGTCCCTTTCCTCCTGAGAGGAGGCCAGTCCAGTCTGAGAATATCTGATTAGGGTCTATAAAATCTGAGAAGACCCTCAAAACAAAACAAAAAAAGGCTCCATATAGGCAGGGCAAGAAACGGACAAGAACTGAACTGAAAAATTCTGATCAGTTAACAGAACCTATGCTAGAGGTCTAGAATAAGTTGATCTGAATGTCAAAGAACACATAGAGAACAAAGCCATCCAGCAAGAAAATCCTAGGTAAAAGAGTGAAAACAATCTCCAGAATAAACTAATTAAGGAAATCAAGTGCCTAGATCCAGCAAAAAATAATGAGTCATACTAGAAAAATTGAAGATATGGCTCAGTCAAAGGAACAAATCAACAATTCAAATGAGTGTAGGTACATGAATGGACATTTGCACACTGTTGTTTATGATGACAGCGATCATGACCCACAATGAATGGAGGTGGCCTAAGGGTACGATGACTGAGGAATAGAAGAGAGAACTATGGTGTATACAAACAATGGACTATTGATCAGCTGCAAGAAGGAATGAAGTTGTGAAGCATGCAACTAAGTGAATGTATCTCAAGGACTGTATGTTGAACGAAATGTCAAGATAATCTTGAAGAAGGAAAGCAAAGAGGATTACATTGCCTGTCATCAAGTCTTACTATAGACTACAGCAATTATATCATGTCTTTATACTATAAAGATAGATAAATCAACGAAACCGATAATAAAGACCAGAACTAGATGTACTCATATATGGTCAATTTTTTTCATTTTAATGAATAGGAAGATCTTTTTCATAAATGGTGATGAAACAACTTGATATCCTTAGGAGAAAAAAGACCATCACAGTTTACACAAGAAAATTAATTTGAGATTGATGGCAGATTTGAATTAAGGACTAGAATTATGAATCACTTGGAGTAAAACTTAGGATAATATCTTTGTGACCTTGGGTGGGCAAAGATTTCTTGCATAAAAAGATTAACAATTTAAAAATGATTACATTTGAGACAAGTCCGAGATGGTGGCTTAGTGAGGTGTGGAATTTAGTTCGTCCTCTAGAGCAGCTAGTAAATAGCCAGAAATAGTACAGAACAACTGTTGGGGCCATGTCAGTGACCAGTCACACAGCATACACCAGTCTGGACAAGCTGGACCAGTGTGCCTCCCCCACAGGCTGGGTCCCAGAGGGGAAAGGAAAGGGACTTTACTAGCAGCAAGGGGCTGCACTCAACCAAGCTCCAATTATGGAATTACTTAACAAATTCTGACTAGTAAAAATAGACCCCTAGCTCAGCTGAACCTGGAGTAAAAGTTGAGGTTGTTGTTTTTTACCCCAGGGCAGAGGGGGCAGGGCTGACGGAAAAAGAAAAAAAACAAACAGGTTTTTCTTTTTTGATCAAATAGCACAAAATACTTGAAAAGGTCTGGGCCCTGAAAGAAAGGAGGGGGCACACAGGACCTGGAGATACACAGAACAATGTATCAACTTAAGTTCTTGATTAGCAAACCCAAGGAATAGGGGTCCTACTCTGAAAATGCTTTTTTTTCTTTTCTTTTTTGTAGCTGGGTTTCTAGTGCTTGACTGCTCTTTGGATACAACTGCAAGGCTCCTCAGGCTCCAACTGCCCCAGGCAAGGGCGGAATTAAGCTTATCTGAGAGGCAAAGAGGATGATCAGGTGAAAGGAGTTAATTTCTGGGAGGCTGTGCCTTCCCCAGGAGAGGGGTGAGGCCCAGCTCAGGTGGAATCCCTCCCTCAAGGAATTCAGACCCCAGGGAGTGAAAAAGTGAAGTAATTAAAGCCAGTCTACAACCTCTCCATTGTCTCAACCATGCCCCAGCAGGGAGAGTCTGCTGAAGTTAAAGGTATCACATCACCTAATGCTGGTGGGACCCACAGGCAAACAAACGCCACATACCGGACATGATAGGAAAAACATAGAGTCCAGAGGCTTCATAGGAAAGTCTTTCAACCTGCTGGGTCTCACCCTCAGGGAAAACTAACGCAGACTCTTTCCTCCTGACAGGAGGCCAGTCTGGATCGGGGAAAATCTAACTGGGTCTGTAATACCTAAGTAGACCCTACTAAGTAAAAAACAAAAGGCACCAAACAGGCAGGGCAAGAAACAAGAAAACAAGAACTGAAAATTTCTGATCTGTTAAACAAAACCTAAGCTAGAGGTCTAGAATAAGCTGAACTGAATGTCAAAGATCAGACAGACAACATGTCATTCAGCAAGAAAATCCTACATAAAAATCTGAAAACAATCTCCAGAATAAACTAATTAAGGAAATTAAATGTCTAGATGCCAGCAAAAAATAACGAATCATACTAGGAAAATTGAAGATATGACTCAGTCAAATGAACAAACCAACAATTCAAATGAGATACAGGAGTTGAAATAATTAATTCAGGATGTTTGAACAGACATGAAAAATCTCATCAAAAATCAAATCAATGACTTGAGAGAGGATGTAAAGAAGGCAAGGGACGAACAAAGAAAAGAAATTGAAAGTCTAAAGAAACAAATCACAGAACTTATGGGAATGAAAGGCACAGTAGAAGAGATGAAAAAAAACAAGGGAAACCTACAGTGTTAGATTTCAAGAGGCAAAAGATAGGATTAGTGAACTGGAGGATGGGACATCTGAAATCTGACAAAAAAAGAATGGAAAAATATGTGCAGGAACTCAGGGAATTGAATGACAAAATGAAGCGCATGAATATATATGTTGTGGGTGTCCCAGAAGGAGAAGAGAAGGGAAAAGAAGGAGAAAAACCAATGGAGGAAATTATCACTAAAAATTTCCCAACTCTTATGAAAGACTTAAAATTACAGACCCAAGAAGTGCAGCATACCCAAAACAGAATAGATCCAAACAGATGCACTCCAAGACACTTACTAATCAGAATGTCAGACGTCAAAGAGAAAGAGAGAATTTTGAAAGCAGCAAGAGAAAAGCAATCCATCACACACAAGGGAAACCCAATAAGACTATGTTGCTGGATACAGAATTCTTGGTTGGCAGCTTTTTCTTTTAGATTTTTAAATATATCATACCACTGTCTTCTCGCCTTCAAAGGGGAAATTAAAACATTTTCAGACAAAAAAAATCACTGAGAAAATTTGTGACCAAGAGACCAGCTCTACAAGAAATACTAAAGGGTGCACTAGAGACAGACAGGAAAAGATAGCAGAGAGAGGTGTGAAGAAGAGTGTAGAAATGAAGACTATCAGTAAAGGTAAAAAGAAGAAAAATTAGATATGACATATAAAATCCAAAAGGCAAAATGGTAGAAGAAAGTACTGCCCTTACAGTAATAACATTAAATGTTAATGTACTAAACTCCCCAATCAAAACACATAGTTTGGCAGAATGGATTAAAAAACAGGACCCATCTATATGCTATCTACAGGAGATGCATTTTAGACCCAAGGATAAACATAGGTTGAAAGTGAAAGGTTGGGAAAAGATATTTCATGCAAACAACAATCAGAAAAGAGCACGAGTAGCTATACTAATATCCAACAAATTAGACTTCAGATGTAAAGCAATTAAAAGAGACAAAGAAGGACTACTATGTATTAATAAAAGGAACAATTCAAGAAGAAGACATAA
>PVIY010051953.1:0-15424 GCA_004026745.1 Myrmecophaga tridactyla | reverse complement strand
ATGAAATGGGATTTTGATTAAAACATGGCTTTTCTAGGGGGCATACTTCCTTTCAAACCAGCACATGAGGCAACTTGCCCAAAGTCACAAAACTTGTGAAAGATGGGGCTGATCTCTTTTGATTAGATTAAAGCATTGCTACTAATTTGTTCAGCACTCACTACTCTTGGAACTTTGCCACTAACTCACTGATTTTTAAACCAACAAGTGTCTCTTTTTAAGAATCAGAGATGTAAAGATGTAACATTAGCAGTGTTGAGACTGATGACAATCCTTGTTGCCATTTCTCCCTAATCTTCTGCATCCCTAGCATGGCTCTTGTCAATAACAATTAGGAACTGACCTTCCTGAACACTTACTGTGGGCTAGCCACAGAGCTAGGGGCTTCACGTGCGCTGGCCAATTTCAGCCTTACAAGAACCCTGTAGAGCAATTATAACTATTTTCTCCTTTTTTACAAATAAGCAAAATAGGTTATTTGTGATTCAGAGGGTGGAAATAGATGGTTTATATGGTTGTATAAATTATACCATTTAACAAGTTATGGATCCAGGGTCATAGTCCAGCAGATTAGCTCAGTGTCTGTACTTACAACCATCAGACTTTCTTGCCTGGCTCATTAGTGGCAATCGTTGTTGAGTGGCAATCATGCTTGTTGAATAAATACTTTTGCTACAACATTATTACAATAATAAAAGACAATATAATGTAAAGGTAAATCTTTGAAATAACGAAAACTCTTTTCTCTCCTGGTTTTTACGTAATTGAAAGGAGTTCCCAATTTTCATGTCTGAGTTGAAACTAAATGATTTCCCTTTATAATCTTAACATATAACTATTCCTATTATAGATCCAATTATGGATATTGCCTAGGCACCAAGTAGTTACAAAGATTGAGATATTTCTTATGTAAGTATATGAGGTAGAGATATTTTAGTAATCTAAAGTCTGGTATATTAGAGTAATGCTAGCTCCAAGGAGATAAATCTCTAAATATACATCTTTTATAAGTGTTCAGGGTAAAGATGAAACCAGGAGTAGCGCGAGAGCGCCCCAGACATCAAAGAAGGGTGACGTTTTCCATGAGGAGGAGTTGGTAGTGGATGGGGGAGGGATTTGTTGTTCTGTTCCTGCAGAGAAGAAAGAGAAGGAAGCATATAGGGGAGCCCAGCATCCGTACGATGTAGAACATTGGGATGCCCTGAGAGGACATGCAAAAGTAAGATTAACAATTCCACCAGGTCGATTTAAAGTTGTCCATATGGCTGGAATGCCAACTCAGCTTCCATCATATCTGGACCACTCGCAACAAAGTCTACTAAGTTCATGGAAGATTGGTAAATAGCGGAATTTTTGTGTGAATGAAATCGGCGCCATGTTTCGTGTTTTGGGCCAAACAGGATGACATAGTGACTCCACCAGAGATGTAGAATTCTGGGAGAAGAGGGTTTATAAATAAGGGTGATTTACCTAGGGCAAAATTGCATGACTTTGAGACTTCTACCTGGATTAGATTCAGGATTTCTTGGGCTTTCACCAAGGACTTGTGGAGACACATTAAAAAAAAAAAAAACATTCACAGATATTAAGATATATAACCAAAGATGAGAAACACAAAGTAACTTCAAGACACTGGGAAAAGATGAAGTTTCTCCAACAATACTTTCTGAGGATACACGGTGATTGCAAGGAAACAGATAAATGTCTCTGGGGCCATTATGGTGGTGACTACAGGAAAATTATACTTGGCACAAAATAATATTTGAAAAGGGAAAGTAGGCAGATAAGAAATATCCAGACAGAATTGGAAATGAGCACAAATATAGCGAACATTTTGAAAGGGCTATACAATTTCTATTCGAAGGTGTGCAATTTAACAACTTTCTTATGCACACTAAATGTGGCCATTCCACCTTGTTTCGTCCATCAGTTGAGTGAAAATTCCCAATTATATTGATTTGTTTCAGTTTTAGCACATCACCTTATGCTCACCTTGCAGGAGATAGCATATGAAAGGTGACAAAGCTAAGTGGTTATGGATTTACGGTGGTGAGGGGGGAAATTCAACAGCAACAATTTACTAAAAAAACCTTTGTTATAAAGTTATGCAGAAGATCTATACCTACATATCCTTTCAATAAAATCAACATGACTTCAATGAGACAAGAAATTGTGAGATGGAAAAGCAGAACTAGAGGCCAATGTACTTAAAAGACACACTATATAATAATCAGTTACATCATTTCAGTTAGACATTGTGTTCTCTTAAAAATTACAGTACAGACACTATATTTTGATTTCATATGCTCCCATCCTTCTCCCTAATTTCTGCCAGTTGCTACACACTCTCCATTCAAACTGAATATTGTGCTATTAAGAGTGACACCTCAAAAATGTGTGTTCACTAAATAAATTAGCTTGTTGACAACAGTTTGAAACAGCAGCTCGGGCTCGCAATGTTTTGCTGAGTTGTTGACAAATGATGTGCAAAAAAGGAGAACTTATCAGGTTTTTTCATTACTAGCATTATTTTATTCTAAGACAACGTCACCCTGATACCAGTACAAGCAAAAAATTAAAGGATTTAACTTCTAGTTCCTTTTATGCCTTCTCCATGCTGTGGCAACTTGGATAGGCTATTTAAATTAGGAATCACTCAAGTCACAAGTACAGAATAACAGGCTTCTGTTTGATCGCCTTTTCTCTTTCAGAGCCTTTATCCACTGACATTTCTGATTTTTTTTTCACAATACAGACTTCAATTATGCCAACTCTTAGTTACTATTTCCTCCCCTGAAATTCTATGATACAACTTCTTTGTACCTATGATCTTTCACTTATTCTTACTTTCAAAAACAGCTGCAATCTCTCAGTGGTCAGCGAATATACTTTCTACATTTTAATATCTCAAAGCTTAGTGGATGGTCAGAAAAGTTTCACTGATATACGATTAAAATTATCTCAGAACTGACCTCAGGAAAATAAATACTTGATTATCAGAGTGTTCTTATCCTTCAATGCCCCCACATACACCCAAAAATCTTCATTCTAGTTGTTTTTGTGCTTATTTTGAAGCATCCTTTCAATTAAAATAAATCATTTAGTATCAAATAATTTTAAAGGGATTTACAATAATTAAGAGCATTTTGCTCTAACCTGTTCATTTGGAAAACAAAACAAAACACCAAGACTCATAAAACTTGTCACTTTGCTGAATTCATAATTCAGCATGCATCAGGGCTGAGAAAAGACCAAATGGAGCAATGCTGCAGTATTAGCTCAGCATTTCCGCAACACGGCACGTGTTTTACCCCTGCTCTGCTGGACCACACTCCCGCTGATGATAGGAATGGTATAGTTGGGTTAACCACTCTATTCCTGTTACTGAACCACGCAGAATCTGCCCCACAGTAGTCATCTGATAATTGTTGAATGAATATGAATAGACCACTAAATATAACACCATAGGAAGTTAACTATTTCTCCTCCAAAAAGCGCTATTTAAAAGTATCGTTTATTCAGATGTCAGCCTCTCATTGAAAACATTGCTCCATACTTATGGAACCAAAAAAGGAAAGAAATAGTTAATGTTCAAACGCAAGGTTTTTTCCAAATACAGCACACTGAGCTCTCTCAGTCCATGGCTGTTAAGATCTCACATCACCTGCTCTCTGTTTCCCTGTCGATATATGGATGCATGCCAGTATTTCTTTGCTGAATACTTTCAGTAAATGTGTGAAAATATAACTTCTAAGCACTAAAACACCATATAGAGTTCAAATGTTATTATTTAGCATTGATATGTTTGGGAATGGGTAATCACAGAGTTTCATTAAAAACATGTAGACTATTTCTGAGAATTCAGAGGTCTTAAAAGAGAGGCCACAAGTCCACAGAAGTGTGAGTATAAAATCCAAATTCACATTCTGAAAGAGGTAAGAGCAAGCAGTTGGAGTTTTCCTCTGAGCACCCTTCAATAATTGACCAATCCCTCACAAATATGTGTTTCTCATTCCCTTCTGTGAGTTCTGTACTAAACCAATCATTTGGACAGGAGTATACTCAATAATGATATAAGACGGTCTCTGCTCACTCAGAGTTTACATGACTTTTAGAAAAACAAAATTAAGAGGCAGTGAATCACTTAAAAATGCAAGGCAACACATAACAACTATTAATTCAGGTTCAGGGTGCTATATCTACAACACCACAATACTTTCTACACAATTCTGATAGACAAAAAGCTACGAAAGAAGGAAGTGTTTCCATAACCCATTTGGAAGCAAAATGTGACATAACCTGAGAATCTTTTGATGACAAGCCCTGCCCTTGAACGATTCGAGACTATTCATAAAGCTCATTCCAATTCACATTTGGCCTGGCTCACAGTAAAGCAAGAACCCAGTATATTAACGTCTTCCTTCCCTGACCCAAATGTTCCTGATGATGTTGGGAAACTATTGTCACCGTTCTAACATCTGAAAAGCTCTGAATCCTGAAATGGCCACAGTTTTATGGCCCTGTAGCATAAGAAAGCAGATAATCACACATTTGAGTTATAATTTTTTTAAGAAAAATCAAAATTATTACTTCTGGGGAAGTTGATGAAGAAAGGGGTCAAGCGGTCAGCAGGGAACACAGAATGGACCTTGGAGATCAGGGATGATTGAGACGTAGATGGAACAGGGGGGACGGGTTACAGCTGCAGGCACAGCCTGAGCCTGAGGTGGAGGCAGAAGCAATCCCAGGGTCTTCAGGCATCTTGAGAGGGCAGGCAGCTGGGACAGGGGTCAAGTGGGACTGTGGAAGGGGGCATGGGGAAGACAAGATAAGGGAATGTTGTTTCAGGAGGACACGGCATTAAATTTCAAATAGGAAGAAAACAAAGATGAGGGACTTGGATTTTCATTAGTGAAAAATAAGGAACTAATGTAGAATGTTTGGTGACAAACACTACAACGAATACTGAACTTAAGGGAGAGTGATCTGGCAAAGACCCGCAGGATAAATTCAAGAGAGAACTATCACTGTCGGGGAGTCAGCTGGGAGGCTTATTGCAGGAAATAGGGGTGAGGGACAATGAAATAAAGTACAGTAGATGGGATAAAAACTGGAATGTGTTATCTTTCTCTATCTTAGCTCATTCTGAAAATAGGAAAAAAAAATTAAAGCTTATCTTTATGTTTCACCCTACATTTACGATTTAGGATTTCACCTACAATCTTAGGATTGGCCAAGTGAGGATGTTTGAAATTAAACAAACCCTCTCATTCAATGCATTCACAGACATTTGGATGTCTTGAATACATATTTGCCTTGTGGTTACTTCATGAAACATGGGTTTTTATATTCTAATCTTAGTGATAAATTCAAACAACCATCAATGAAAACTTTTGGCTTAAGATGCCAATATTTTCTGTTACTTTAGTATCTGATCTACGATCACATCAGTATGTTTCAGAAGCTTTAAAAAAAGTTAATTAAGTCCCTCCAGTAATCAGGAGAACAGAACCAAGTTTTTTAAAATAGGAGCTATCAAGGCAAGGTCAAATGTCTTCTCTGATATTCATGGCCAGGCTGTACATGAATACATGAATAATTACTTCATTTGTCAAAGGGTTAAAAAAGAAATAAAATCAACTCTTGCCTTAAAGTTAGAGCAAAAAATCATTTTAATTTTAATGAGCTGCTGAACATATATAAATGTAATGGCCTATGTACCCTCTCCGAAAATCCTTCTACCTCATCCTATAAAGTTAGTCAAAAATTGATATTACAAATTATTTGGTCTGCCTGATGGTATATAGACAGAGTTGCAAAAGTTACCAGGTTTTGTTGGACTGTTATAAATTTAAACTAGACATTATAATACATTATGAAGACATTCAGATAAAGTCTTAATCAGATGCTGGCCTAGAGTACTAAACATTCAAGTAACCAAAGATTTTTCTATCCAAACTTCGAATTGTTCTTTCCAGTGCAACTCAGAATTTTGCAGATTTAAAAAAAAAAACACTTGAAATATTCATTAAATATCCTTCTCTATATTTCATTCAGGCCATTTCATTAGCACACTTCATTTGTACAAATTATATTGCTTCCTCTAATTTTTTCTTTCTTTCTATTTAAGAAAATAGAAATGCAATACAGAGTTGACAGAAGCAGACTTTGTCCTTGGGGAGAATGCTTGATTCAGAGGGTTCATGAAATGACTGGAAGTCAGAACAATCAGTGTCCATTCTATTGTTGACTTAGCAGGAACACACACTGGTCATTTAACCTTTGGCTAAGGAATTCCATATAGCCAGTGGTCCGCTATTTTTTTTTTTCAATTTGTTCATTTGTTTTGATTCTTAAGGGCCTTTGCTCAGTTTGATCAACAGATCTAACTTTAAAATGGCAGATATAATTTATGAATGATTTTTAGATATGAAAGAGACCTTTACTGAATTTAGATTTAAACATTTATTTTTTTCTCTACCAGTAGCAATAGAGAACAAATTGAGGACAAGTTTCAACATAGTCGTACGTTAAAATACTCTTTGACATGTGTATTGCCACTTTTCAGTTAATAAGTTTGCCTTGGAAGTGACAGTGTTTACCCAAGTAACAACCTAGAAATTAAATGTATGCTGGTATTTAATCATGTCCACTTTCTTGAGTTCTTTAATGCACTTAGTGGAAGAACATTATAATTAATGTAACATTTTGTGTTATTGTTCCTTTAGTATATTTAAATGCAGACTCGATTTACTCACTAGTCTAGTTTTGAACCAAGTTCTTTTTTTATGTCCGTTTTTCAAATCTACTGACTATAAACCTCTTTAGTACCACAGCCTTGGATTTTAGTTTTATATGTCAGCAAAGCACAGGTAGAGAGTTTCCACAGAGTGGGTCCTCAATTAACACTGCAAACTGACAGAGTCTAATTGAAAGTGGCCCTCCAGGACCTCCAGTCCAGCCGGCTCGCAGAACATCTGGTATTTTCAGAATCAGGTTGAATGAGCACATCAACCTAAAGCCAGGAATAGGTGCAGAGTAAGTGGGGGAAAGTTATTCTGATTGGATGCCTGTGGGATATGGAAGGATTCCAGTAGGTGTTCTATGGATTCATCTTAAGAGAATGTATCTGACCAGCGGTGAATGAATAACAATCAGCTTGATAAAGATGGTGCTAAACCAATTTAAAAGGCACTCTTCCCTTGTCTCTCTGAATAAGAAGCAGTAAACAGATCTGAAATAGGCGATGTTTATGGGGAGCTAAAAAGAGCTAAGTCTTCTCACACCCAAAAACATGCTGTTTCAGTTTCAGATGTAGACTCTGACATCTACAAATTAAAGTAGATGTTATTAGCAGAAGAGAATTAGAGATGAATGAAAGACTCCTTCTCTAGAGATCAATCCAGAAGTTACACCTTGAAATTCATGTTGGATGAAATATTTGAACTTAGCTTCAATACTTAGCTTTAGAAATTTAATCGGATTTGTCTAAAGTATATTGAAAAGCAAAATATAAAACTGAAACAATTCAATGTACTAAACTTCTCCTTAAGTAAGGTAACACCCACTTCTTTTTACGTCATTTGTAGCAACTTCAGATGAATAAAAATTTGATTCTCCTCTGATTGACAGAATTTGAGCAATATATTATAAAAACTCTGAGAATTAATAACAGAATGGAGTAGGAGCTATCAGTGTTACATTCTTCCATTTAGATACAGCCTTACTCATCTTGTCCCCCACGAGAATGGAAAAAATGAGAAACTAGAAAATGGTTCAGCCTCAGAAAGCATTCATGTAGACTTCCATATGGGAGAATTTTCAGACCAGAAGTGTCTCCTATATTTGGGAAAGAGGCAGAAAAATTGGAATCTGAAAAATTTGTAATTTTCAACTTTTTTTCCATTTTGTGGATGTACTCAATAAATGGATTTTTAAAAAATAAATTTGAGGATGTCAAAGTGTGCTTCAGCCAAACCGTTCACATGTACCAGAGAGAACAAAATGAGCTACACAGTACTGAAGAAATGCCACCACGTCATGAAGACACGAATACATCGTGAAAATGCAGAGCAGACAAGCGGAGGAATCAAGCAGACAGCAGTTGGGATATAACAAATATCTCCCCAAATACAGTAGCTTGGAAAGATGAAATAAACAACATTTTTTTTCCCCACGCAATTTCTAATCCAATTGTTCCTGGGCTAAAGGGTTTCCCAGGAAAAGAGGGGCTGACTCAGAAATTCAAATTCTTTCATCTTGTGGCTCCAGCAGCCCTTGAATCCTCAGACACTATCACTGGAGGCTTTGCATGCAGAAATGGATAAATGAAGATATGTGCAGATGTTTTATTCATTCAGCCTGGATGTGGCATATATCATTTCCATTGGTCAAAACTAACCACGTGATCCCACCTACATGCGCAGAGATTGGCATATAGAGTTTCGCTGTGTATCAAGGGAATAAACATTGGTTTGATAAATATATAGAAATAGTGTACTACCAGTCATGATTAATAGCTTGAAATCTGGAGATGTGTTTCTCATGTAGCACACCACAGGCGTTTGATCCTGGTCTTGCTCCAGGGAATATTTTTAGCTAAGAATTAGATGAAACATAGGGACCAACAGTATTTTTAAACAAAGTAAACAAACACCAAAAAAAAAAAAAAAAACTAGAAAGAATAAATAGGAAATGGCATTCCATAAAAATTATATATTTAAAAATCTTAGCATACTTTTTCATAGTTGAAAATGAGTTAATATTTAACAGGAATAAATATAAGATTCTGCCTTTGGGTTTACGACTGCACAAAACATTGTTAATAGGATATCAATTTTCAACGGTCTGTTTGGAAAAAGTTTTACCAGTAGCTGAATATGAGTCAACAAAGTAAAATATTGCTGTTTTAAAATACTTTTTTAAAAACTAAAAGCCAACACTTTTATTAACAAGAATTTTAACCTCTTGATTACAAGAACTAAATACTTCAGTATTCACTGCATAGATCAGCTCATATTTAGGTTTACTAAAGTTTTAAAGAAATAATGAGAGTGCTGAACATATAAAGAAAGTCCCCAGAAAGGTAAAATATTTTGGAAAATATATAAAGGACAATAAAATAAAGTGGAGATAATGAATCTTAGAAAAAAGGCTTAAGAAATCCAAATGCCTGTGTTCAAATATTCAAAACAGCCACAATGAAGAGAGGGGAGACATATGTTGTGCAATGATGTTATAGGAAAGTCAATACCCGCACAATATAAGAGAAATCTAATAAATTTGCACAAAAATGGAACCAGCACTTTCAGAAATAGTGAATGGCTTGACAGTGGAAGTATATTAGCAAAGGCTAAGTCTATTTCTGTAAGATTTGGACAGTAACTTATACAGGTTTACAGGAGTGTAATATATATATCTTTCTCGACCTGTTCCTTATAAGATTATAGGAATCTTAGCATTTTCATCATCCTATTGATATGGCCGATGACTATGTGCTCTGTAGTTTCTATTGTAGGATTCTGACTAAGTTTACTTATTAAGATCTCTGACACTATTTGGGAATTAGATTGGTTTTGTGCCCCATGAGTAAATAACCCTGATAAGCAAGCACTCTTTGCCTGCAACTTACACAAAATTTCAAAATTTTCTCTTGAAATACATTAATTGGTTAATCACCATGACAGCATTACATTTTAATGAACATTGTAATTACCACATCAAACTTTATTAAGGCCTTCCAAACCCAATTCTGCAGTTTCAGGAGGCAGGTGATAGCAGAGACAATTATCCTTAATGGGATTAACTTGAAGCATTAGTTTTTTTTTCTAGAGTTGGCCATTAGTCATTCTAGCTGTTTTCCTTTTAATCAGAAACCATGTTGATGGGTTCAATAAAAAAAAGTCAAACAACTCATTTTCAATCATTTATAACTGGGCAGTTTATAATTCTTTTTAACATAGGTAAATAATATTTGTAGGATAAATTGATAACATGTCATCCAAATCCCCCACTAATTTTTCAGGTGAAAATGTGATATAAAAAATAATCTAACAGACAAGGACAAAAAACAATCATGGCTTGTTCTGAATATAATGAAATGCAGCGATCTCCCTGAGTGAAATTAAATTGGGATATATGATTCAGAATAAGAAAACTTTCAAAATGTTTAATAGATATTGGAAAAGATTTGTCTCTTATGTGAATACATGAAAAGTTATTAAGCTAATGCCTCTAAATCTAATTTATTTTTGAATTAAAAATAAGTTTTAATCATACCTTAACCTTTAAAGTTGTATGACCTCTATTACCCTCTGAGCAACACAGAAATGGATGAGAGTAAGTGAAAAAATTAGAGGAAAACATTTTCAGAAAGTGGTTTAAATGAATCTCAAGGTACCAAATAGATTTTGGGTGAGAACTTAAAAATTTGGCCTGCATGGGCGGGCCACGGTGGCTCAGCAAGAAAGAATGCTTGCCTGGCATGCCAGAGGACCCGGGTTCGATTCCTGGTGCCTGCCCATGTGAAAAAAAAAAATTGGCATGCCTACTTTCAGTTTATATAAAATAAACATTGTTTTCCTTCAAAGTGGTGGATACTGTGGGGGAATCAGTGAGTGGCCATTGCTTTTTAGAGAGGTCCAAGGAGGCAATATTGAATACTTGGAAAATACTGACTCTCACCAGGAAGTCTGTAGTCTTAAAATGAAAATGTCTTTATTTTCTTACACAAATGACAAATCATCAGTCATATGATCTAAAAATCCTGGCAGTAAAAGTTCAACAAAACCTGGCAATCCATCTTTCAAACTAAGTTCTCCAAGCACTGTTGCCCCAAATACTGTTTGTTTGCTCTCATTCTGTGCCGTTAACCCCTTTGGCCAACACATTTGCTGGCCCACCTTTTCACCAATGCCAGTAGAAGATACGAGACTCCCGGGTCAAAGACAAACGACTTCATCACTCATGTTACAACCGAAAGCTTGAGCTTTACGTTTATATAGGGTTGCCCTGCTTGGGGGGCAAGGGGAAAAGGAGAAGCCCGGGTGAATGCTGTACACACTGCAACAGAGTTCAGGAGATTCTCAATCTCCTAAAGTTCCTACCAGCAAATCTGCCCAATCTTTCTCCCAAAGGAAGACATTATGTTTATAATCCTGGTTGGGAAACAAATCTGCCCTCTGCCCTGGAGGCAGACATTACTTCTATTGTCCAAGGCTGTTTGCTATACCAGCATCCCTGAAAAGAGAGTCCTGGATGAAGGCTGTCACAAGACATAGAAAAATCATAGAGAGTTCTCCCTCAAAACCCATCCTTCAAACTGCCATGTATATCCTACTGCTTTCATAGGGGGCTGCAGTAATCTTTAACTTCCGGCACTATATTTTCTATGCAATTTGGCACACCATTCATTTTCGTGTGACATCATTTATATTATTTACTTAATTGCTTAATTTTAGTATTTTCACTTAAAAAATTCAGTATTGTTCTTTGTCTTTTTAAATAGTTTAAGCTTCTCAATGGTACAAATTATGCAGCAAGTGTCTCTGAAGAATCACAAAATTTAATGGAGCTATATTTTGAGTAGCCACTCAAATATTTGCTGAATGAATGAGGAGGATAACAGCAAAAACTTATATTTTTTTCCTTACTAAATAATGTGTAATCTATTGGTAGTGGAGAGTAACATGATAGAATTTTATTCTATGAAGTTTGGGAAAATATATATTTATCAGAATGTGGACTCAATGTTCCCTTGGCTATTCCTTATCCTTTACTTCTGAATTAGCATCTTTTCAGCCAATTTTATTTAGTGTCAAATATCAAGAAACATCAATTATTATGAAGAATTAAAGAAAACTGTGAATATAAATCTAGCATAAAGTTTTAGAGTTGAGAACAACCCCCTGATAAAATCTGGAACCAAATTAGTTCTGACATTTAGGAACATAACAACAAGGACCTTAAAATTAAAATCTTCAAATCTGGATTTTATGAATTAAAATATGTCTTTATCAAATTATGTATGTACATTGTTTAAAAAGTCAAATAACTATCCCAAAAATACCAAATAATTATTAAGAAATACTGCTCCAGGTATTTCAATGCCCAGAGGCAACTTTTTTAATGCTTTCTTAGTCCTTCTTGGTTTTACCTTAATAATTCTAAATACTTAACCTGCTATATATAGATTTTTTTTTTCATTTTCAGATTAAGACTTATAGATTCTTCCTACAGAAGAGGAGCCTTTAGGCTTCTCGTACTAACACCCTCCCATCTTCTATATAGTTACAGCATAATTCTGGCGAGATCAAGGGCTTTTCTTATTTTGTTTATGCAAGCACTTTTCACAGTTGAATCTTGTAATATATCTTAACTGCATTTCACTTCACAAATCTGTCTTTGCCTTAGTCAGAAACTCCCCCATTTTGTTTCCTGGATTTTGCATGTGCCCATCACTGCTTTATTATTAAGCTTTCCATGAGAAGTGTCAAGTTCCTCTCTAAATCATCAGGTAACCTGCTAGGTATACTTCTCTCTTGAAGACATCCTACCTGTAGCTTCGCTCCTCTAGCTTCAGTCTGTCCTGGGGTGAACCAACCAAACCTGTAATCCCTTCATTATCATCCTGGGATTCCCTCCGTAGTCTTCTGTACGTGATCTCCTATCTTGGGGATTCTGTGTCTGCCTCTCTTGGTTCATGTCCTTATCTAGGCAGAACATGTTCAAAAGCAGTGCCCTGAGAAAGGGTAGATGGGACAGTAACTGAAATCTTACAGCCCTAAATGTGCCTTCCTTCTTTTCCATATTTGCAAAAGCAGTCTGCTTGTGAAGAAAATTCTAGTTTGGAAAGAATTTCAAAAGCTTTACTCAATTGTCTTCTAGTCTCCAGATTTCTGTTGAGAAGATCCATATGACTATTCCATTATCGCAGCACCATTTGCTGAAAATTTTTTTTTTGGGGGGGAAGTGCATGGGCCGGGATGCACCGTCTCTGCATGGCAGGCGGGAATTCCTCCACTGAGCCACCTGGCAGCCTGCAACACTACTGATTCTTTATATGTCTCTATTTTGTAAAAATAAAATAAAATAAAACAAAATAGATCTGAATATCTTTAAGATCTTTACTTTGTTCCTAGGGTTTTGAAATTTCTTGTTGATGTGCTTTGTTTTCTATCTAATTTATTCCAGTATTCTTTCATAATTTCTTCACCTCTATTTTTCTGTCTGGAAGTCTTAATATTCAAATATTAGATCAGGAAGACTAATTCTCTAATTTTCTTCTCTTTCTTATGTTGAATCTCTTTAAGTTTCATTTTGTTATCTATAAGGTTTTTTTAATTTACCCTCCAATCCTTCTATTTTTGTTTACTATTCTAAGGACTGTTTGATATTACCCGAAATTTCCTTTTTAATATTCTCCTGTCCTTGTTAAATCAATGTAATATTTTCTCTTTTATTCTGAAAATAATTATTATAAATCTCATTAATTGTTTTGTTTTGTCAGTGCCTGACATCCACCTGGCACTGCATTATCCTTGTCCCCTAGTTCTTTTTCCCATTTCTTAGTCTCTCTGTTTCCACTGAAAAACTGTCCCACATTTCTGGCTAAGTAAACTCTTATCAAAGAGTTTATTGAAAGTTCTGTTTATCAAATGGTAGGTTTCCTTGTGAGTGTATTAGCTGGGCTGTTTTGCCTCAGCCCCCAATTGTCCAAACCTGAGCTTTTCTTGGGTTGGTCAGTTTTGCCAGATGAGAACCTTCCAATCTGCTGATGATCAGCATTATTAGAATGAAGTGTGAGGTGGTATTGTAATTAATATGTCAACTTTTACATAATAAACCTTGATTTAACCATGGTAACTATAGGATTTTTGCCTCTTCTTTCAACGTTTTTTATTGTGAAATATAGCATATATACAAAAAAGCAATAAAATTTCCAAGTGCATTTTAACAAGCAGTGATAGAGCCGATTTTAATGTTTGGCATGGGTTATAGTTCCACGATTTTTTGTTTTTTCTTCTAGCTGCTCCAAGACACTGGAGACCAACAGAAATATCAATATAAGGTTTTAGCAATCATACTCATTTGCTAAATCCTATCTTCTCTCTTATACTCCTCTTTCTCTTTAAGTAACATATATGCATAAAAGCAATAAATTTCAAAGTACATCGTAACAATTTGTTGTAAAACAGATTTCAGAGTTTGGTATGGGTTACAATTCCATAATTTTAGGTTTTTTATTTCTAGCTGCTCTAAGGTACGGGAGGCTAAAAGAAATATCAGTGTACTGATTCAGCACTCATACTCATTTGTTCAACTGAAGCTTCTCTGTATAACTCCACCATCAACTTTGATCTTTCTTCTACTCTTTAGGGGTATTTGGACTATTCCCATTCTGACTTTCGCATGTTAGAAGGGGCTACCCATCATAACTTGCCAAATCCCAACCAAAACCATTCCTACCAATCCTAGGATTGGCAAGTTATGATAGGTAGCAATGTCAACTGAAGCATGTGTAAGAGTGACCTCCAGTGCAGCTTCTAGACTGTATTTGAACTCTTGAAGGCACTAATACCTTATTTGTTACACTTCTTTTCCCCCTTTTGGTCAGGATGGCATTGCTGATCCCATGGTGACAGGGCCAGATTCATCCCTGGGAGTCATCTCCCACACTGCCAAGGTGACTTTCATCCCTGGATGTCATGTCCCATGTAGGGCGGAGGGCAATGGTTTCACTTGCAGAGTTGGGCTTTAGAGAGAGAGAGAGGCCACATCTGAACAACAAAAGGGGTCCTCTGGAGGTGACTCTCAGGCATACCTACAGGTAGGCTAAGCTTCTCCACATAATCTTCACAAGAGCAAACCTCAAGATCAAGGGCTTGGCCTATTGATTTGGGTGACCCTAATGTTTTCTTAGTTTAGATGACTGAAGCCTTCTTAGTACAATGTTTCTCTGGTTCAGCATCTCACAAAAATAAATTTTTAATCTTCCCTTGGAATTGTCCAGGAAGTCCATGGCGGTGGGTAGGGCAGTGACTGTGCATTGTGCGCTTTTTGTGTAACTGCTTTTGTGTAACTGTTTCTTATGACCAATTCCCCATATTAGACTCTGTATCCTCACTTTAAGAGGTAATTTGTATACTTAATTCCTGAGCTTTGGGGGGTTTTACACATGAGTATGCCTAGTTTGATTTCAGTTTTCTTTGCTATGCTAAGCAGTTGTCATTTCCTAATTTGATTTGTTTTTCTTTTCAAATTTATTTTTTCTGTCATCTCATCTCCCATTACTTTATAACTGTGAATCTCTGTCTTCTTGTTGTTGTCGCTATAATTGTTGTTACTATTGTTTTATTTTTTATTGTTGTTTAATCATGGTTTCAATAGGGGTGAAATAAAGAATGCATATGCAGCAAACAGCAGT
>PVIY010051952.1:0-15425 GCA_004026745.1 Myrmecophaga tridactyla | reverse complement strand
AAATCTAGGATATGCAGCTAAAGTTGTTTTCCTCTGAAGGTGCAGAGACGTAATTCTGGGGATGACCCTCAGAGGGTGGTTGTGAATATCAAATTAGATCATGAAGTTGAAGGTCTGGCCATGCAGTATGCATATTCCATAATTCTTGTCTCCTCTGTTAACACTTGTCTAACATCCCCAGACAACACAAATCCCTTGCGCTTGAAGTCGGTCATATAAACCTTCATACAATGGCAAATAATCCCTGTATTACCCCCAAGGTATGTAAGGTGTGTTCATTTCAGAGAATTTGCTAGATCACAAGCTCCCTGGGGGCAAGGATCATGGCTGAGGTTTTGTTCGTAATCCCTACAGGGCCTGCTTTACCCACAGAAGGAGCAGAGTAGACTGGAATGATGACTAGGCATTTCCAGCACCAAACATCTTTGGGTTTCTGGTTTGCTCACCTCTTTGTTAAAGATCTACAGTGAGATGTGAAAAAACACTAAGGCTATAGCCATAGAAATAGGGAGTTTCAGATCCCATTGCAGCCTGAAGAATCTTAGCTGAACTAGATCTGGACATAAAAGGATGCAATGTGCTTAGAAACAGATTCTCCAGTTTTGTGTGTTGGGACCGTGACTAAGCTCTGTTTAACCAGCTAGAAAACCAGTGATTCTTACCCTTATTTTGAGAGACCAATCTCTTTGAAGATCTGTTAAAAGCTATTCCAGTCATAAAAATTCTCATGCCCATGAAATTCTGTGTAAAATTGCATGAAGTTTATGTCTATGCCTTAGGTCAAGAACTCAAAGGATAAACCACCACTTACCTCTAGCTCCTCAACAACTCCATTTCATTTTAGTCCTGCTTGTGTCTTGGCTCTCCCGTAAGAAGAACAAAAAATAGATTGTTGAGGAAAATCAGTCAATAGGGAGGGAATAAATTAATCCACTAATCCACCATCCCTCAACCAGAGGAAATGAGGCATCAACTCGCAGGATCAGCAAAGCTGCTACTCACGATCACCTTTGTAACTTTGAACACATTGTAAAAACCTTGCTCTGCACTCTTATTTCCCTGTGGCGCTCTGCATGTTTGCATGGCATTCAAATGCCTTCACTCCTGAAGCATCTCTTATATCCTTCTCTATTTTCATTACTCTGCCTCTCCCAGTTGCTAAGGACTGGTGGTGCTTCTGGGGCTGGCTGATGGGGAGGAGGAGGGAAAGGGGAAGCCCAAAGGGATGGTTATTTGCAGGTTTTCACTCTGAGATGAGTGACTCTTTTTGCAGGCACCTTTTTGGGTTGATGTTGTCCCCTCCTACAGCAACTACCCCGATGAGGGTGAAACTACAGGCTGCGGCTCTCTCTGCCACCCCATCGCCCCTGGCCCACTCCCAATACACTCTCCAAGGAGGAGGGTCCTCGTGGGGAAGGAGTTTAAATGGCTCTCATGTGTCTCCTCCTATGAGACCCACACCTGGTCCATGGGAGTCACTCGTGTCTTTTGGCCTGACCAGCTCTGAGTGAGCAGGCAGTTCCCAGTACAGCAGCCCTCACCTGGAAGCCCCACCAAATCTGTTTATTACTCCCTCGTTCACTCTCTAGATTTCCTAGGTGAGCCTCAGACCCTAATCCATGGTGACCACCACCTGCAGGGAACATGTATAAGGCTCACAGGGGGGTCCCTTTAAAGGCCCCCTTCATTAAGCTTGGGTTTAGATGTGAGCATCCCTGGATTAGTATCCTATTGCTACTGAAACAAATTGCCATAAACATAGTGGCTTTAAACAACGTACATTTATTTTCTTAAATTTTGGAGGCCAAATGCTCAAAATTGGCTTAACTGATATTGCCAGTTTGAAGCTCTATTGTACCCCAGAAAAGCCACGTGCTTCTCCCTGGGGGCAGCCGTATTTCTTTTAATCCTGATTCAACATTGTGGGGTGGAAACTTATATTGGATCGTTTCCATGGAGATATGGCACACCCAACCTTTTGATTGGATTGTTTCCATGGAGACCTGACATACCCAATTGTGGGTACAACCTTTTGATTAGATGGAGATGAGATTCTGCTCATGAAATTCAAGGTACATTTTGATTAGTTTACTGGAGTCCTGTAAAAGGGTAGACATTTTGGAGAAAGCACAGTTGTTTGAGAGCCAACAGCAATGCAGATAATTAGAGAGCCTTGGAGTGCCAATAGAGAGAGCAGACAATGGACATGGACGTTTGGAGATGTGGAGCCCAGCAGTCATCACCGTGTGCCTTCCCATGAGATGCTAAGCAAGTCAGAACCCAAAGTTGTTTCTCAGAGGAGTGAAGTGAAGGCCCACAGTTGCTTAGAGAGAAAACCACTAGCACCAGAAGTGGGAAGCAACAGAACCAGGGACAAGGACCAGCAGATGCCAGCCACATCCATTCCTATATGACAGACACTGGCTTTTCTTGAGTCAAAGTATCTTTCTCTGGATGTCTCAATTTGGATATTTTTATGGCCTTAGAACCATAAACTTGTAACTTAAAAAATTTCCTTTCTAAAAGCAGTTCCATTTCTGGTATATTGTGTTCCAGCAGCATTAATAAACTAAAGTACTGATCTAAAGCCAAGTGTCGGTAGGGCAGGCTCTTTGCAGAGACTATAAAAGGGAATCTTCCCATTTCAAGACTGTTAAATTCATCACATCTGCAAAGTCTCCTTTGCCATAAAAGGTAACATTCACAGATTCTAGGGTTTGGGACCTGGACCTCTTGGGGCCAGTATTCCTCCACCATAACCCACATCCCCTACCCACCTCCTAAAAACTGTGGAAACTCACTGCTTGGCAAAGTTCTCTTCCAAGAAAGTGTCCTCATATATTCTCTTTCCTACCCTACTCTCAACCTCTTTATATTCTTGTAGTAGGTAAGGGGATTTTCTTTCTTTCTTTTTTTTCACATGGGCAGGCACCAGAATCAAACCCAGGTCTCTGGCATGGCAGGTGAGAACTCTGCTACTGAGCTACCATTGTCCACCCAGGTAAAGGGACCTTTAAAGCAAATTCCCAGCTTTTAAAGATTCTGTTTTAGAGTTCTCCATATGAAGAACTGACAACTTGATCAGGTATTTCACTTCTTTAGTATTTTAGAACCCAATCTGGAATTGTGTTATATCATCCCGTGACAGTCTGGTCCATCCTAACTAAGGGCCCCAAGATATTCATGAACAGAATGAATGTGTTCGTAAAGGGTCCCTATTTGACATGTATTGGTGAATGTGGAAATCAAATGGGCTGTTTGTGAAAAATGACTTAGGAGCTATAAAATTCTGCAAATCTTAGCATCCAAATGAGTTAGATACTCTTATTTCCCCCTTTTGGCAGGTGAGGAAATGATGCTACAGAGTTTAGTTGGTTTGCCAAGGGCTTTATAGGCAGTAAGTTGGTCGATATCAGACTGGAATCCTGGGTCACCTGAATCTTAAGTCTGTGGCTATAAAGACCATGGACCAGAAATTTAAAGACTTTTATCTCCAACACTTTAAAAGGTAAAAACCAGAAGAGAGGGTAGCCTAAAAATCTTGAACTGGAATAGAATAGGAAGGAGAATTAGCCTTGGGTGCTGTTTTACAGTCTTACAAAATTAGGATTAAAAGTCATCGGACCATTTCCATTAATGTTCAAGAATTGATGATGGTAAAAAAAAATGACTGTGGTGATGTATGTACAACTTTATGATAATACTGTGATCCGTTGATTATACACATTGGATCATTATATGGTATGTGAATATATAATATATGTCAATAAAATTGCATTAAAAAATAAAATAAGTCATCAGCTCATCTATTGGTTAGGAATAATAATCACTGTAGCTAACATTTACTGAATGTTTTTATGTGTTAGGCATGATGCCAAGTGCTTTATATGAACCAACTTCTTTTGTCCTTGTTGCTCTGTGATGTTTATACTGTTATAGAGCTGAGGAAACTAAAGCCCAGAAAGTTTTGGACATGCACTGAAAGCCACACAGCTGTGACATGGAGCTGGATTTAAAGCTCTGGGGATGTGAATTCAGGGAATGGACTCCTAATCACTATGCTACAATGCCTAGACCTTGTAATATGACATGGAGTTAAAATTCAGGTCCTAGGGCAGGCCACGATGGCTCAACAGGCAGAGTTCTCACCTGCCATGCTGGAGACCTGGGTTCGATTCCCAGTGCCTGCCCATACAAAAAAAAAAAAAAAATTCAGGTCCTGACATTTAACTGCTATTTGACTTTAAGTAAATTACTTACTTTCCTCAAACTTCAATGTCCTTATCCATAAAATGGGTTGGGTTAAGGATAAAGTAAGTGAGGCGTGTGTAGAATGGAGTACGGTCCTTTTTGCATGGCAAGTGCATCTACCTCCACTTCCTCCTCACCCCTGACCAACTAGTCTGGGTGCTTTTAGCAATGATGATTTATTAAAAGAAACAGCTCCTCTTCCCTTACCCCCATCCACACTACCCCATTTCCATCTGTCTGCCTGGTCAAGGAACTCCAATCAGTCATATCTTTGAAGTAGGAACTCTGGGAAGGGACGCTGTTCCTTATTGTGGTCTTCATCTGAGAAAAAGACAAAGAAACTATATATGAGACCTGCTGCTTCCAGGACCTAGACCCCAGACTACAAGTAGAGGAACCAGTGAGTGCCTGCAAGGAATGTGGGTGGATTGGACAAGTAATTCTGTCTGAACACAAAGGGTTACTCTTCAAGTATACTCTGATTCTGTTGGGTTTAAAACAACTTAATTCGTAAAAAAAAAAAAAAAAAAAAAAAAAAATCATGGTAACTCTTTATTATGCTTTTGTGTTTTAAGTAATGGCTACTTAAAAGTAAAGAAACTGTAAGTTCGGGGCCCTGAACATTTTTATAGGAAAATGGTTCTCATAGGTCAACGTGGCAATGTACACCAAAGCCCTTAAAATGAGAACACCCTTTGATCAGCAAGTACACTTCTTGGAACATCTACCGAGAAATTAAAAAAAAGGTTTGCATATCCTATTAATAATTATAAAAATAGGGAATATCTTAAATATGTATTAATGGAGGTTGCTAAGAAAAAGGGGTTTTGTGTATAGATGATGGACTTCTATAACGTTTAAAGATGATATTATAGATATATATTGATATTGAAAGTCATTCACTGGGTATGTCTAGGCAAAATAATCAGGAAATAAAAATAGGTATAATATGATCTGATTTTTATATGAACAGCTTATGTTGTATGTGTGCTTAAAATGTGCGCCAAAGTATTAAAAAGGAAGCATTTTTGAAGTGGGGGAATACGGGTGACTTTTATCTTCTTTTACTCGACTGAGTAGTCAAATTTTGCCCCAGGATTCCTGCATAATGAAAATTATTTGAAGGTTTGGAACCCATTGTCATGTGATAGACGCATTTTTCTTTTAGGAGGAGCAAGAATAGAGAGGTCACAAGAAGACAGGGGTCTTCCTTCCACACATCCCTGGGAAGTTCCACTGGGGCCAAGTGTACAAACTGCCTGCATTGCACAAGGTTTGGGGAAGCGGGGAAGGGATAGTTCTTACCTGTCCTTACTCCACAGCAGAGTAGCGGCGACGGCCATGCCAGACACAAAGCTCTTCTATACCAGAGTCTTCATTAATGCTGCAGAAATCTGCACAGGGGCATACATTAGGACAGACCAGTTGTAAACCTCGGACAGCCCTTGATTATGGAGTCATTATCACTTTTTTTCTTTCAGTTCAGTACATATTAGAATTTAGAGATAATTTGTTATGCAATAATAGTCATTTACATCTTAAATATTTCAACTAAAACAGTGCATTTGCATAAATAATCTCACTTGATCTCAAGTAAGATCTACTTCAAAGAAGTGGGGCAATTGTGTTTGTGGTGGGGAACCCCAAAGAAGGTAAGACTGGAATGACTGAAGAATGCTCACTCCCCACTGTGAAGGGAAAGGAGTGGAGAAGAGGATACTCATATCTACCGAGTGCCATTGGGTGACTTCATGGCCACCTGTGGGTCTTCCTAACTCACTTTATAGCCTGGGAAGCTGGGCTCACAGGAGTCACTTGTCCACAGTGGCACAGAAGTGGGATTCAATACAGACCGCCTGGCTCTTAGGGCCAAGCTCCTTCTACTGTGCTACATGGTGAAACTGACCCGACCCAAAGAGTGCATCACTCAAATTCAAGAAGTCATTCCTGACCTGAGCAGAGGTCCTCCAAAATCCCAGAGCATCAATGTTGGTCCTTGAGGACGAATGACGTATGTCCAAGAAACTTATTGTCGTCCACAGGGGCTTCTAGCAAAACATACGCAGAACTCTGTGTGAATGTGTGCTGTGCACAATTGGATACTCAGCTGTTAAGAGGAGTTTCTCTATGTGATTTTGTCTCTGTACTTCCCTGATTCTTTGTGGCCTCAACTGTAAAATGGTGCCCTTGGATCTGGCAGGAGAAATGGGTTTCATTCTCCAGTGTCAATTCCAATCAAGGAGGTGGCTATGTGAATACCATGTTGAGAAGGCTCCACAGGCCTTGTGAGGCTTATAGAGGAAGAGCGCCAGGTTGACCAGAAGTGCCTGGGGTGTAAGAAGGGGGTCCCATGGCATGCGAGCTGTGTACTTGCAGACTTTAGAGAAAATCATGTGATCCTTTGTTGCTCTCATTAGACATTTTCAATACATGTTGAGGGGATTGAATACCCCTGTCCCTACCCACAGCAGTTTTGTCATTTAGTCTATATCTACTGTTGTCTTACTGTGAATAAAGCACAGAGATAAGCTATTCAGGAGCTACAAAAGTATAAGACTTTTGTATCATTGCCCTCAAGTAGCTTATATTCTAA
Organism: Myrmecophaga tridactyla; assembly: GCA_004026745.1. Classification (NCBI taxonomy): domain Eukaryota; kingdom Metazoa; phylum Chordata; class Mammalia; order Pilosa; family Myrmecophagidae; genus Myrmecophaga; species Myrmecophaga tridactyla. The sequence continues at coordinate 8,581 of PVIY010051952.1, read as the reverse complement.
TAAGGAGATAAAATTTATGTTCAAATACTAAAAACAAGTCAGTACGTGGTAGGTGTCCTGGGAAAAGTATATACAAAGGACTAGAGGAACTTCAATGAAATAAGGTATTCCTTTCATTTAGGCTAATCAAAAAAATGAGTCTTGAGAACAAGAAGGTTTTCCAGGCAGCACTGAGCATTGCAGGAAGAAAAAAGCATTATCAGCCAAAATACATGAGGTGAAAAATGCAAAACAGCCGAGACTGGTGGAGGCTGGTGGGGCACCAAGGGTGCAAAATCTAAGGAGCACTTGCACAACCCTGGTATTTTATGCCTTAGGTGTCTCACCCATCTCACCCTAGTCCCAGCCCTGGAACACAGGTACACAGTAGGGATGGTAAATGGTGCTTTTTGACTAGAGGATTGGGTACATGTAAGGGAATGATCTGAAGTTAAGCAGGAAAATGTGTTGTAGGGGAAAGTGGTGGTTGCTCAGTTGTAGGGTGCAGATCTTGAGGGCCTGAGGAAGGAGTTTGGACTTCAAGTGGAGGCCAAGAGAGGGATGTGACTGCTCTTTTTTTTGGGAAAATTATTCTTGCTTGAGCACATAGAATGAATCAGGATTCAGAAGGAAGGGAGGCAGCAGGGACAGCCATTAGAAGCCATAACAGTGGTCTAGGCATGGAGTAATTGGGGTGGAAACACAGAGGGTAGTGGGGAAAAATGAAAAAAGAAGAAACACGTGCAAAGGGCAGTTTCAAGGGAGAATCAGCTATATGTGGCAACCAGCTTTATGTGGGGGAACAGGAACAAAGAGTTGAATCAGAGCCAATCTTATTTTAGGAGATGAAAAAGATACAGTGAAAATAATCCAGAAGAGAAGAAGATTTGAGGATTAAACAGGTGCAGAGGTTAAAGACTTTGGTAACTTCTGAGAGTTGAGAGTTTCGTCAGCAGGATCTGGGAAAGAAGTTTTGGGAGAGAGGTGGGGCAGGATGGAGGCTACTGTCTGTCTTCAGTGGTCTCAGGAATGAGTGATGGGGAAATGAGGGCAGGGAATTGAGACTCTCCTTGGAGAATGTTGTAGCAAGAGGGGAAGAAGCTGGTGGAGAGGGAGATGCTGCGAGGTGGAGGGTAGCTGATGGAGCAGAGTAGCAGAGGGGAAGGAGGAGGAATCCAGCCACAGGGGTGACCAGGGGAAAGGAGGGGGAGAGCGTGGAGGCAGCAACAGAGAGACCCTGGGCTGGGAACCAGGTGGCAGTGGTCAAGATGTGTGCCTGCAGTGGCTCCTTAACCAGAGAATCTTTTCCTCCAGGTTGCATCTTTATCTACATAAGGAAATGGTATGGCTGATTCAGATTTATATTCCTAAAGCCCAGTGCCAACAGTTTCTCCCTCCCTCCCATTCTTTCACTATTCTTCATTAAATTGCTAATTAAAACATGTGGCTTCTGCCTTCAGCTCTAACTTTGGCAAAGACTGTGTCAATTAATTGGGGACTTATACATTTTGAGTTCGACACCTTATTTAAGCTTTGTAACTCCACTTTAATTTAGTTATCACCATCATTGTGTGGTCTGATTCTTCCAAAAAGCAGATTCCAAGAAAGAATTAATTGTGCAAGGATTTTATTAGGGCAAAGGCCTGTGCAAGAGGAAATGGGGAGAGAGGCTGAGAAAGGCTGCAATCTGATGTAAGTGAAGGAGAGTGTGAGGGACATTGGGTGGGAGTATCCTAGACTGCCCTGCAGGGTAAAGAAGGTTTGGCAAGACTGTTGGGGAGTTTTGGAGCCAAAGTGGATGTTAGAGGAATCCTGTGTCTTACTATCCCTATAGCACTTAATCCCTACCTGGGAGCAGCCTGTGGGAAAAGTTTTGAGGCAATTTCTGTGGTGGATTTTTGAGCACAGCAACTAGGCCCTTGGTCAACTATCCTCCCAGTAGTTGGAGGTCTAGGAGGCCCATTCTCATGGCTGCCATCATCACCATCATTTTATATTTGGGAAACTTATGCTCAGGGTGGTTAAGAAATGTCCTCATGCTCCCACAGCTGCAGCTACTGACTGGCAGATGCAAAATTTGAATCAGTTTTTCCTAACTCCAAGTCTCTGGTGAGGCTTGGGCTGGAGACTGGGGTAGGAGAGGGGATAGCCTCTCTTGCAGTTCTCCCCTTCCATCCTCCAGGTTTAGAGTCTCTGGTAACCAGGGCGGGAAAAGGCAGTAGGAGAGCAGGCAGGACTGCTCCTGCTGCCTTGGTCTGGTCCTTTCTGCTGCTGGGTGGCTGGGCAGATGGCTTTGCTTATACAACATCTGTAATTTTCTTGTGGTAGATTCCACCTCACTTTGTCCAACCTCATTTCTCAGAACCTCAACTCCTGATTCACACATCAAACTCTTCCAAGATGTCCACATAGAGCAGTACTGGGTGGGGTGTGGAGTGGGCTGTAGTAACCATCCAGCCAGAGGCAGAGCTTATCCCCCTCCCTTCTTAAAGGCACTGTTAATATAGAGGACTGATTATCTGAAACCCACATCCGAACCTTGGATTTTTGGGGTGATTATGCCATTTTGAGAACTGAACTCTTGGGTACAAAGAAAACAGAAACTGATGGTCATAAAAATGCTGGCTTTCCAGAAAGTAATACTCTGGAGAAGAGTGCCCCATGTGAGGATTTAACCAAACATGGAACCAGTCAGCTATTTCAGGAAGAGCCGGGGTTGGAAATGAAGTTATCCAGAAAGGATTGTCCAATGTGTATGATCCCAGTATACTGCATAGAAAGCCAACAAGAGTGTTGTGGGATCTTATAAATGGAACCACTGCTAGTCTGGACTAAAAGGGACAGAAAAGTGACAAACTGAAGGAAAAATGACTTCAGAGGCAGAACCATGGAAGCTAAGGTCTGGAGCCAGGAAAACTCCAGCCAGGAGAGTAGACCCACTCATACACGTGAAGAGGATGAGTTTGCCCCAGAAGCAGAGGGCCAGCCTTCTGCTTCATTGCTCAGGAAGAAAGTCTGGCTGCCACCCCAAAGTCTGGGTTGCTTATGTGCCCCAGAGATGGCAGAGATCTTGTGTGCTGCCCCAATGTATGGAGAAGGTGGGGCCAAGAAAAAAGTGGTCCTCACAGCATACCCAGTTTTGTAACTCACCCCAGCATTTCAAGAGAGAGCAAAGCCACTGTGTAGGCCCTCGGAAAGAGTAAGACTGTTCCTTTTTAAAGCCACAGGGATAAATGACTCTCAGACTTTGAAATACAATGGAGCTTGACCTGCAGGATTTAGGAACTGTTTGGGACCTTTGACCCCTGTTTTCCTTTCACTATCACCCTATGGGAATGGAAACATGTATCCTATGACAGTGCCTCCTTTATATATCGGCAGCAGATAATGTCCTGTGTTTCATGGGTCTGGCGACAGAGGAGAATTTTCACCTTAGAACAGACCATTTCTGTAACTGACTTTGATGAGATTTTGTACTGTTTTTGACTTTGTATTGTATTTATATTGTTACTGAAATGGTTTAAAGCTTTGTGATATTGTAATAGAGTTAATGTATTTTGTATACAGAAAAAAATGTCTTTTGGGGAACCCAGTGGGTAATGTGCCAGTTTGAAAGTATTCTGTACACCAGAAAAGCCATGTTTTAATCCTGATTCAATCATGTGGAGGCAGCAGTTTCTTTTTATCCTGATCCAATATTTAAGGCAGAAAGTTTTTATTACATTGTCTCCATGGAGATGTGACAAAGTCAATTGTGAGTATGACCTTTTGATTAGATGGAGGTGTGAATCCACCCATTCCAGGTGGGTCTTGATTAGTTTACTGGAATCCTTTAAAAGAGGAAAACATTTTGGAGAGAGCCAGAAATGACAGGAACTTCAGAGCCGACAGAGAGAGCAGATGTAGATACTTGGAGAACAGTTGCTTCAGAGAACAGACACATGGAGGTCTGGAGATGCTTGGAGCCCAGCAGGCATTTTCAAGTGACTGCCCATGAGATGTTAAGCAAGCCAGAATCTGGAGAGAGTCAAAGGATGCCAAGATATGAAAGCCAACCCTGGAGAAGCAAAGTGAGGAACACCACAGGAACAGAGGCTGAAAGTAATGGAGCCCAGGATCAAGGGACCAGTAGATGCCAGCCATGTGTTTCCCAGCTGACAGAGGTGTCCTGGGTGGCATCAGCCTTTCTTGAATGAAGGCAACCTCTTGTTGGTGCCTTAATTTGGACATTCTCTCAACCATAGACCTGTAAACTTGTAATGTATTAAATTCCCTTTTTAAAAGCTATTCAATTTCTGGGATGTTGCATTCTGGCAGCTTATCTAACACAGGTTGAAAGTGAAAGGATAGAAAAAGATATTCCGTGCAATTAGTACCAAAAGAAAGCTGGGTTCACTATACTAATATCAGATGAGATAGACTTTAAATGCAAAGATGTCATAAGAGACAAGGAAGGACTCTATATATTAAAAAGGGGACATTCACCAAGAAGAAATAACAATCAGAAATATTGATGCACCTAATTGAGATGCTCCAAGTTACTGGAGGCAAACACTGGGAATAGTGAAAAGATCAACAGACATTTCTACAATAATAGTGGGATACTTCTACTCTCTTCAATAGATAGAACAACTGGACTGAGTATCAATAAGGAATTAGAGAGCCTAAACAGAATGATAAATGAATTAGAACTAAAAAATATAGTGAGAGATCGTCTCACCCCCCCCAAACACCAGAATATACACATTTCTCAAGTCTTCATGGAACATTTTCAAGGATAGAGCATATTGTTTGAGGCACAAAACAGATCTTAATAATTTAAAAAATATTGAAATTATTCAAAGCACATTCTCTGATAAAAGTGGAATGAACCTGAAAATCAAAAACCACTGAGGAACCAGAACTTTCACAAATATATGGATGTTAAACAACACACTCTTAAACAATCAGTGGGTCAAAGAAGAAATTGCAAGACAGATCAGTAAATATCTGGAGATGAATGAAAATGAGAAGGTGGCAGATCAAAACTTATTAGATGTAGTGAAGGTGGTTCTGCAGGAAAATTTATAGCTCTAAATGCCTATATTAAAAAGGAAGAAAGAACTAAAACCAGTGACCTAACTGAGCAACTGAAAGAACTAGAGAAAGAGGAGCAAACTAGCCCTTAATAAAGAAGAAAAGAAATAACAATGATTCAATTGGAAATAAATAAATTGGGGAGCAAGACAACAGTAGAGAGAATCAATAAAATGAGAAGTTGGTTCTTTGATAATATTAACAAACCCTTAGCTAGACTGACAAAGTAAAAGAGACAGACAATGAAAATAAATAAAATCAGAAATGTAAGGGGAGTAATTATAAATGCCCAAAAGGGGATAATAATATGAACAACTGTATGCCAACAAGCTAGACTACTTAGATGAAATGGACAATTTCCTAGAAACACACAAAAAAACCTATTCTGACTTGAGAAGAAATAGTTGACCTCAATAAACCAATCACAAGTAAAGAGATTCAACTGGTCACCCACAACCCCCCCAAAAGAAAAGCCCAGGAACAGATGGCTTCACAGGGGGAATTTTACCAAATATTCCAAAAAGAATTACCATTCCTTCTCAAACTCTTCCAAAAAATTGATGAAAAAGGAACACAACCTAACTCATTCTATGAAGCTAACATCACCCTAATACCTAAACCTGATAATGATATTACAAGAAAGGAAAACTACAGCCTAATCTCCTTAGTAAATATAGATTCAAAAAATTTCAACAAAATATTTGCAATTGGCAAATGAAATCCAATGGCACATTAAAAGAATTATGCACTGCGACCAAGTGGAGTTTATTCCAACCATGAAAGCATTGTTCAACCCAAGAATATCAATTAATGTACAACAATACACTAACAAATTGAAAGGGAAAAATCACATGATCATTGTACACCAGTCTGGAATGGGTGTTATGGCTGAGATCCCACACAGAACTATAAGTCCCCCAAGCCATGGAGGCCAGCACCCCTGCCCCATGGGCACAGCAGGATGGCTCCCTGAGGGGAAAGGAAACAGACTTTACTAGTAGCAAGAACTTAGCTTAAACAAGCTCCAATTGAAGAATTAATTTAAAAATTCTAACTACTGAAAACAGGCTGCAAGCACAGATAAAGCTGGAATAAGACCTAAGGAAATAGGGTTTTTTTGCCCCAGCAGAGAGGGGACAGGACTGATGGGGGGGGGGGGGAAACAAACAAAAAAAACCCAGAAGTTTTTTGTGTTGGACATCACAAAATACTGGAAAAGGGCTGGGCTAGGCCCCAATAAAAGAGGGTACATAGATCTTGGAGATACACAGAAACACAAGCTCTTGATTGGCAAACCTGAAGAGTGCAGAGATCCAGCTCTGAAAAGGCTTTTTGCCTTTTTTTTTCCACTTCTTAACAGCTCATTAGATAGAACTGCAAGCACTCTCAGGCTCAAGCACTGCCCCAGGCAAGGGTAGAACTAAGGCATGTCTGAGGGACAAAGTAACTAGTCAGGTGAAAACAGTTAATTCCCTAAAAGGCCTATTGTCCAACAAAAGAGGGTGGGGCCCAGCTCAAGTGGAATCCCTTCTTCAAGGTATTCAGGCCCCAGGGCTGGAAAACAGAAGTAATCAAATCCCAACTACTACTTCTCCTCTGTCTCAACTATGCCACTGGCAAGAAGAGTCTGCTGAAATTAAAGGCACCACATTACTTTAAGCTGGTGGGAAGCTGCAGGCAGACAAGTGCCACATGCTGAGAAGGATAAGAAAAGCACAGAGTCTGGAGGATTCATAGGAAAGTCTGACATCCTGCTGGGCCTCACATTCAAGGAAAACTGATGCTGGCTACTCTCTCCTGAGATGTGGGCTTGTCTGGTCTGGGAAAATCTGATTAGGGTCAATCATATCACAGGACACCCTCTTCAATAAAAAATGTTCCATATAGCAGGGCAAAAAACAGAAACACAAGAAGTGAAAAATTCGGACCAGTTAAACAGAACCTACACTAGAGGTCTAGAATAAGTTTAAATGAATGTAAAAGGATGGAGAACAAAGCTGTCCAGCAAGAAAACCCTAGATAAAAGAGTGAAAACAACCTCAGAATAAACTAATTAAGGAAATTAAATTCCTAGTTGTAAGCAAAAAATAAATCATAGTGGGAAAATTGAAGATATGGCCTAGTCAAAGGAACAAACCAACACTTCAAATGAGATATAGGAATTGAAACAATAATTCAGGATATGCAAACAGACATGCAAAATCTCATCAAAAATCAAATCAACGAATTGAGGGAGGGAGGATATAAAGAAGACATTGGGCAAACAAAAAGTGGAACTCGAACGTTTGAAATAACAAATCGCAGAACTAATGGGAATGAAAGACACACTAGAAGAGATGAAAAAAAAAACAATGGAAACCTACAATAATAAATTTGAAGAGGAAGAAGAAAGGATCAGTGAACTAGAGAACTGGATATCTAAAATGCAACACACAAGAGAAAATATAGGGAAAAGAATGGAAAAATATGAACAGGTTCTCAGGGCATTGAATGGCAACATGAGGCGCACAAATATACTTGTTGTGTGTGCCCAGAAGCAGAAGAGAAGAGAAACAGAGCAGAAAGACTAATGGAGGAAATAATCACTGAAAATTTCCCATCTCTTATGAAAGATGTAAAATTACAGATCCAAGAAGTGCAGCATACCCAAACAGAATAGATCCAAATAGACCTACTCTAAGAAACTTATTAATCAAATTGTCAAATGTCAAAGACAGAATTTTGAAAGCAGCAAGAGAAAAGCAATCCATCATATACAAGGCAAGCTCAATAAGACTATGTATGGATTTCCCAGCCAAAAACCAGGGAGGTGAGAAGGCAGTGGTACAATATATTTAAGATTCTGGAAGAGAAAAATGCCAACCAAGAATTCTATACCCCACAAAACATTACTTCAAAAATGAGAGGGAGTTTAATTCCCAGATCATGCATCTAAAAAATAAAAAAAGAAGGGGAGATTAAAATATTTTCAGACAAATAACCACTAAGAGAATTTGGACGAAGGGACTGGCCCTAGAAGAAATACTAAAGGGAACACTACAGGCAGACAGGAAAAGGCAGGAGAGAGAGGTCTGGAGAAAAGTGTAGAAATGAAGAATATCAATAAAGGTAAAAAGAGAAAAAAAAGTTAGATATGACATATAAAATCCAAAAGACTAAATGGTAGAAGAAAGTTCTACCTTTACAGTAATAATAGTAAATGGTAATGGATTAAACTCCCCAATCAAAAAACATAGACTGTATGATTGAGGCATGATAATATTTGTGTTTTTATTAGCATAAAGTTGTTCATAGTATCCTGTTATTACCTCCTTTATTTCTGTGGGATCAGTGGTTATGTCTCCTCTTCCATTTCTGATCTTATTTATTTGTGTCCTCTCTCTTCTTCTTTTTGTCAATCTTGCTAAGGGCCCATCAATCTTATTGATTTTCTCATAGAACCAACTTCTGGTTTTATTAATTTTCTCTATTGTTTTCATGTTCTCAATTTCATTGATTTCTGCTCTAATCTTTGTTATTTCTTTCC
>PVIY010051951.1:0-15413 GCA_004026745.1 Myrmecophaga tridactyla | reverse complement strand
TTAACCAAGGAGAAGCAAAGAAAATACTCTTTAGATTTCAATATAGAGTTAAATGAAAGCATGCAAGAGAGGATACATTTAAATAGAACTTGACCAGTCATCTTCCAAACCTGATAAAATGCATGAATCCACAGATTAAGAATGAAATCAGCAACATAAAGTGAAAGAATATCACATATAGAGACTTTAAGTGACACCGTAGTAGATTGTAGAGCAACAAAAAGAAGTTAAAATATATATGTTAGAAAGCACCTCTTACATATACAAAAGTTTGGTTTTTTCCCTCACTTTGTTTTCATTGATAGGTTCCCAAATGATATTTGAAATTAAAGCCACTCTGAATTAAGTCAAATTTTCTCAGATTGCTGGAAATTTGTACTAAATACAAATTTGATACTAATTTCTGGAAAGCCTCTTTAGAAAACCAGGTGATCTCTACAACATCATCCTCATCTCCAATCTGCCACATAGGATACATAGACAGCCAGGTTGAACCCTGAGATTTAAGGCTCTGCAGAGTGAAAAATATGATAAGCATGGGTCTCTGATGACTTCTTGAAACAGAATTTATAAATTGGTCTAGTGCTTCTGTCTTAGTATTCTTGGGCTATGTTATAAAGTACCACAAATTTGGTTGAAATGACAAAAATGCATTATCTCACAGTTTTGGAGAATAGAAGTCTAAAATGAAGGTCCAACATCAAGACATTATCAAGGAGATATCCCCCAGAAGATTGTGGTGATCCTTGGTCCTTGGTCCTTGGCTTTTCTTTCTCATATTAATGCACATGGAAGCCTCTCATGCCTTCTTGGTTCCATCTGTTTCCAGCTTCTGACTCCTCCTCTAAGGCTTTTTATGTTTCTGTGGCCTTCCTATAAGGCCATCAGTAATAGCATTAAGACCCATCCTGAGTCAGTTGGGCCACAACCTAACTAAAGTAACATCATCAAAGGGCCTATTTACAATAGATTTACACCCACAGGAATGAATTGTTTTAGAACTTGTTTTTTGGGAGTGCATAGTTCCAAGCCACCATATGCAAAATGGATCACATGAAAGGAAAAATGGCCATGTTACTGTAAACTGGGGAAAAGTGAACCTTGTTATGAAGATACTTGTTACAAAAGCAGATAACTTGCTGAATTTGTGTTCTGATGTTGGGTGGAAGGTAGAACTTGTAAGTGATGAAGTTAGTATTTTGCAGAATAGATTTCCCAGCAAAGTGTGGTATATGCAGCCTATTTTGCCTTTCCACTTACAGAAAAATATGAGAGAAATGGGACAAATTGAAGACTAAACTGTTAAGCAAAATGGAATTAACACTTGATTTGAAAAATCCTCAGCCTTTCCACATAGCATTCTCTGGTAAGTGAGCCCCCAGGAGAATGGGATTTTGTGTCTGAGTGTGGCTGAACAACTGTTTGCTAAAGAGATTAATTGTATGACTCATGAATCCAATCAACCATGTCAGAGTAAATCAGAAATAGAAATACAATTATCCAGGAAAAATTTGTTGAATATCCTTTTATCTGATGGCTTGAACTCCCTTGGATTGCATAGAAGAGAGACTAAATTTTTGAGACTTTTTATAAGAAGGAACACCACCAGCCTGTACTGAAAGGGTCAGAGATGGGATGAAATGAAAGAAGAATGATCTCAAAGGCAAAATCATGGGTGCATATGTTTGTGCTGAAGGGAGTTCCTTGAGCTAAGAGAGAGAAACTGCTGCCCTAGCATTTAAAGAAGGTAGGTCTATTTAGCTTTTGGAGGGGATGGGACCTCTACTCTGGTGGTTGTAGAGGGCATGCCTGCTGTTTGGTGCTCAGAAAGAGTGGGTCTGTCTCTCTGACAGGCCCAGAGAACAAAGCATTAAGCCCCAGATTCTCTCGGACATTGAAAACTAAAAGTATATGGGCATACGTCCTTCTGGGTTTCAAAGCTTTTTGGGAATGTTTCCAACTTCTCTCTTCTGGACTGGGCTATCTATCTTGTGCCTGTCCCACTGTTGTATTTCAGAAACTTGTTTTCTATGTGACACAGGTCTACAGTATGAAGGAAGGGAATTTTGCCCCAAGATTAAACAAACCCATGACTTAGTTAGATGAGATTTTGGACTTTTGCTCCTGAAATGGCTTAAATCAATAGAGATGTTGGGATGGGGTGAATGTATTTTGTATCTAGGATAAACATGACTTTCGATGAGGGGGCAAAGGGCAGACTGTTCTGGATTGAATCATGCTCCCCATAAATATATGTTCAAGTCTGAGGATTTGCACTTAATATGTTCAAGTCTTAACGCTTGGTCCTGTATGTGTGAACTTACCAATAAATAGGATCTTTAAAGTTACTATTTTTTAAGATAAAGCCAAACTAAATCAGGGTGGATTTTAATCCAATATGGCCAGAGTCAAATTTAGACACAGTAGAAGGAGACACATGGGGAAAGAGTTGACCAAGTGACAGTGTCAAAAATTGAGTTACACCACCACCAGAATGCTTCAAATTTCAGAGAAAGCATGATCTTGTCAACACCTTGATTTTATACTTCTACTCCCGAAAACTGGGAGATAATAAATTCCTATTAAATCACAGTCTGTGGCACTTTGCTACAGTTTCCATCACAAACAAAGACATTCTTCAACTCATTCAAGAGGTGCAGTATTAATATGGGAAAGAAAAACAGAATAATGAGGGATCACTTGGGCAAATAAAGCAAATAATATGAGTACATTTTAACAAGCAAACCCATTTATGTATATAAAAATTATGTACAAATGCATTGAGCATAAGAATATATGAAATATCAATGTTTGAAATTGAATTGTCATTCATTAATATGTTTAAGATTAAGGTCTACGTGGTCATCTAAAGACCTCCTGATATGTATTTGATGATATTCAATAGTCTTCTATGGTAATTTTTTCTCAATTTAGGACTATGAAGAAATTTCCTTAGCCTGTTAAAAGGTATCTGCCAGGGGGTAACGTCGTCAACATGGTGATGTAAACAGTTATGAAAATCTATCCCCAGAGATTCAACAACATAAAAGAAAAATTCTAAATTTTTCATAAATCTGGAGGAAGATGTAACCTGGAGAAGAACACTACAAATGATGAATTGAAGACAGAGAGAAAAATGTCAGGTAATAAACCTCTGCCCCAGACTAGCCAGTCCTCCCCCCTCCCCCTCACTTATTCTCACACACAGCATGGAAAGAACATAAAAACAGCAATCAGGATCCCATCCAACGGGGACACAGAAGATAAATTCTCCAATAGCAGTAAGATGGACACCAACCATTTTGGAGACCTGGGTGACAGCAGAGGGTATTTCAAGGTCCAGGTCAGTTATGGATGAAGAACCTGAGAGAACATGGACAGAATCTGCATTTCCAGCCCTGAGTTCAAAAGCCCTGTTCCCATCACTGAGAGAAACAGGAGGGAGCAGACTGATCCTTGCCTGGGGGGCATCCAAAAACTGAGTCTGCCACAAATAAAGTGGGTAGCGCAGCCCCACAGTTCCAGCCCCACCTGACCAGACAAAACCTGGGCTATGAGACAAAGAGCTTCTGAAGATGATTAAGTTATTGAACACTGCCATCTCCTGGGAAGACTAGAAAATGAAAGAGAATTGAAGGGCATTTTCAGAGAATCTCCAGAAAAATATTATAGGCCAATTAAAGCTGGTTTAGATCCACTGCATGGGAAGATGCCTCTGTTTCAGCTGAGAAATATGGACAACCCAACTGTTAAAGCAGTGCCCTAAAATAAACCCATATCTTGTAGGCCAGCAAAAACCAGACCACCACTGGGCTGCAGTAGATACATTTTACCCACAAACAGAGAACTTGCTATGGTGCCCAGAACCTATATCCCATTCCTGAGGCAAGCTACAGAAGGTGTCTGGTTTTAGGGGAAGATTGGGGGAAGAACCAGTCTTACAGCTAGTTGGTGAAGGAGATGAACAGATAGAGAATGAAGTCAAACATCAAGAAAACCCTAGGCAAAAGACAGAAAGTGACCTCTGGAATAAGCTAAGCAAGAAAATCAGATGCCTAGACACCAGCAGAAAATCATGACTTATATGAGGAAGCACAATGATATGGCTGAACCACAGAAACAAACTAATACCTCAACTAAGATACAGGAGTTGAAATAGCTAATTAAAATATTCAAAAATAAATTATAAATAAATCAAAAATCAAATCAATGAGGTGGATGAAAATATGGCAAAAGAGATGACTTATATAAAGAAGATACTGGGTGATCATACAGAAGAACTCAAAAGTCTGAAAGAAACAAATGGCAGAATGTATGGAAATGAAAGACACAATAAAGGACATGAAAATGCATACAATAGAAGTTTTGAAGTAGCAGAAGAAAGGATTAGAGAACAAGGTGACAATCATCTGAAATCCTACACACGAAAGAGCAGGTAGGGAAATGAATGGAAAATATAAGGAAGGTCTCAGAGAATTCAATGACAATACAAAACACATGAATATATGTATAATGGATGTCCTAGAAGGAAAAGAGAAGGGAAAAGGGGCAGAAAGAATAATGGAGGAAATAGTCACTGAAAATTTCCCAACCGTATGAAACACATAAAATAACTGATCCAAGAAGCACAGCATAGCTGCATCCTACAAAATTTTGACATATGCTTAGATGTATGAGCATGAGGGTGTTTTTTGCATGCACATGCACACAGTAAATTTATTATTGCAGTTTCTGAGATTTTGGGATATATAATTTTATATCTTTCATGGTTTTTAGAAAATTCTTGGCCATTGTCCCTTCATTTCTTTCAATTGTTTTGCCTCTCATGTCCTTCTGGGATTCATTTGTTATATTATTTCATGTGGTTGCACAGCTCTTAGAAACATTTTTATTTTTGTTTCCCCTTTCTACCTTTTTGGTTAAAGTTTTGGCAATTTATACTGACCTCATCTTTCAAGTTCCCTTATCTTTTCCTTAACTCTGTCAAAGTCTAATGATGACCCATTTGGAGGTATTCTCCATGTCTATTACAGTATTTTAATTCCATTTCCAGTATATATTTACTGTATATATTTACAGTATATTTACAGTATATTACAGTATATTAAATAAATATATTTACAGTATATTAATTCCATTTCCATTTTACCTTTGCTATAGTCCTTAATTTTCTGCTCAATTATCCTATCTGTTTATGTACTTTTATGATTGTTTCTACTAGATCCTTTAACATGCTAATGATAACGTGTTAATCATATTTAAATTTCATGCTTAATATTTCCAAAACTATGCCATTTCAGTCTGGTTCTGTGCCATTTCAGTCTGGTTCTGTTGATTGTTTTGCCCTTTGGCAGCAGGTTGTTTATTTTTACAAGTGTGTATATCTCATAACTTTGACTGAAAGCTATACCTTTTGTGTAGAACAGTAGAAATTGAGGTAAATCGTATTACAACTGAAAATTGGCTACATCTTCTTTGACATTGCTGCTATGTGGGAGATTGTGACCATCTAGTTGGGAGTTGACTTGAGTTTGGGTTTTATTGTTATTATAGTTACCTTCACTGTGACTTGATTTCTTTTATGTATCCTAAGCTTAGAGTGCAAACTGCATTGCCCCGGAAGTTTTCTCAAATTTTCACCTCCAACCTCAGAATCAAATTTCTCAGAAGGAGCTTTTTAAATTCATGATGCTTATTTTCCTCCTGTGGTTAACTGCTGCTCTTCTATTCCATGCTATTTTTCTGGATGACAAGAGTGTTTTCTATTGTTTTGTTCCATCTTCAATCTAGACAGGTCATGTATTCCTAGGTCTCAGTGGCAGAGAGTCACTGTTTCTTTTTGTGGTTTATTCCTCATTGCCATTGCAGCCAAACTCTGCTTGAATATTTGACTGGTCTTACATATAAGAAATAGATTCCTGCCTCTCCTCCAGGGCTAGGGGACCTCTAATAGTCTTGGCCCAGAAATTTAACTTCCCTTTTCTTGACTTAGCATTCTTAACTTTTCTTGCCTTCGTTCTCCATGCCATGCCAATCTCCCAGTGGTGTTTTGTGGTGGCTGTTGTTATTTGTATTGTTTCGCTTCATAAGGGAAAAGAGTTGGTGCAAGGGTTTGCGCCTTCTCTGTTCTGAATGCTTCCTTTTTAGAAACCTGCACTACAGAGAGAAGCTTTCTCTGGTTTCCACCCGATCCTCAATATTTCCCTGAATGAAAAGTGAAGGTCTGTGGAAAAAAAATATGAGAGCACCTGTAAAGTCCTCTTGTGTCTTCATCTCTCAGAACTTCCATACTCGCACATCCCATTCTCAGTCCTGGTTTTGTTTTTGTTAAAGTCTCCTTATCTAATTATAAGGTCCCTGTGTCTTTGCCACAGGTCAACATGTGATCACATCTTATGGCCTTGTAGAAGTCATTCTTTAGATTTGAGGCTATTTGGTTGACCCATGATCTCAGCACTCTGAGATTTCAAGAAAATGTATTATTTTAATTTTTTTTTGCCTTTTTTCTGTCAGTGTAGAAATCATGGGCTTCCCAAATCTCTAACTCCTAGATGGAAGTAGAACTCTTCTTGTTTTTTAAAGAGGACATAATCCATGATGTGAACAAACACTTTTAGCCATGTTTCTGTCATTAATAACTAAAATACCTGAGTTGTCTCATTGGGTTTTATAATGCACAAAAACACACAGATAAGTACCCATGCACAGATATATGTTGAAATAAGTATTTATGTGTGTGTGTGTGTGTGTGTGTGTGTATGTATAGACAGATAGATAGAGAGAAAGAGAGAGAGAATTAGTCATACCTAGATTTTCAACGCTTTTATTAATAGAGTTGTTTCCAAATATTGGGACTCTAGTGTTTATATTTAGTTATATGTACATAATAGAATGTGCAAAATATTCAAAATGTTTAATTCAATATATTAAAAAAAACATGATCTACTAGAAAAGGGCACTGTTTTAAGAGCTTTGTGGAACAGAGTTCCCTACAATATAGTCCTTACCCTGGAAAAATTTTTAAATGATAGGTGAAAAAACATCATGTGGTAAGAGTTTCGTTTGTTGAAAATTATGGCATTTATTTTCTACCATATTTTGATTAAATGTAGGAAAGAATATATTTTTTGCCATATCAAAATTGGCTAATGCTATTTATTAATTATCACATTTCATTCAGGTATTTCATTACAACTGATTAAAATATTACAAGGAAACATAAATATTTAAACAGGCAAAATAATATCATTCTAATTTTCCTTCCAGACATACAAACTTGGACAACAATAGCGTAACTGAAGAGCAATTTTCAAATTTGTTTCGTTTAATGGTTCTATTTTGGTGGTACAGAAAGTGGGAATGTCTGTGTTTTCCTAGGTCCTGTATAAAAGTTTAGACAAAATCAGAATTAGTGGAAAGAATAGTATCACCTTTAAAGGGATATCAGACTCAATTCTAGTATTACGAGTTAGCCGTTGATAGACACAAAACATATATGTACTGATATCTATGCATATATATGTATATATTTATATCTATGTATATATGCTTATAAGCCTGCTTCATAGAGTGCTTCTGTCTTTGGTTCATCAGAAGGAACTTGGCTGCTCCTATTGCACACTCATCACCCTGGGAAGCCCATTTTATCACAGTGTTGTCCTCCCCGGTTGTTAACCTACAAAGAATTACCGACAAAGTACTGATAAATATCTTTGAAAAAAGGTGTCTCTTCTTTTTATTTAGTTATTATTTAGGTTGTTTTCATTTACTTTCTTTCAACTTTTGCTATTTTTTTACATAATGTGGTATTTCCAAAACAAAGGATCATCTTGCCCAAGTATTAACTAAATATTTTACTTCACCATAAAGCCAGTTAATTGTATTGACTAAATAACACATTAACAAGTACACTTCGTTTTCTTCTGTTCATTTATTATAATAATTGGGTAAAAGCATTAGTGAAGCTTTAATAATACTCTAGCTCTCTGTTCTGAGTTTTGTTTTTTTTTCCAAAAAAAACTTTTAGAGTAATAATTGTTTCCTGGCTGAAGAAATTGCAAAGTTTGAATATGTAAAATGAACTGACTCCTTCAGAAAATTTAAGAAGGAATTATAAACAAGAAATAATGTAATTCTTGAAAACAGAAATTTCATAGAAATATCAATTTTGAGATTTTGATACTTTGAATTATGTGTATTGCTTAAATGGAGTACTTTATGAAATTAATGGCAATTACTGTTTTTAAAAATTGTGCTCTCTTGAAGTATTCGGCTTCTGGCAAACTTATTAGATTGAAGAAGCTGTTGGTGTCAAATATAGATAAGATTTTATGCGATAAATTTAAATCTCTAAAAAATAGTTGAAATATGTTTAAAAGCAAATACAATACTTTAGTTTTGGGGATATCAATATTTTCAAACATCAAATTCTACTAAAGCACATATACATTTTTTTCTAAATTATTGAAAATGATTTCAATAGAAGTAAATTGGATTTTTTTTTTTTTTTGCTGAATAATGGAATGTGTTCATGCTTGTTTTTCCTCCATTGGAGGGATTTAAGTACATAATTATATGCCAAATCTGTCTATGCCTGAGTCCTGATTATGAAATTTCATAAATCTTTTAACAATAATACATTTTAAACAGATGCAAATTAGGGGATGTGATTAGTGCTTCTCTTTAGGTTGCTAAAGCTGATAAAATGTGATACACCAGATGTGAGTTGGTGTTTACGGTGGAGATTTATTAACTTACAGGTTTACTGTTCTGAGGTCATGAAACTGTCCAAATCAAAGCATCGACAGGTAATGCCTTCTCCTCAAAATCCAGCCATGGTTAATTCTCAACTCCTCAGACACATGCATGATGATGTCCGCTGGTCTCTCCTCTCTTCTTGATTTCATTGTTGGCAACTTCTCTCTCTCTTCTCTGGGACTTTTTTTCTGTGACTTCTCTCTGTTTTTATAAAGGATATAAAGGAATCCAGTAAGAGGATTAAGACACACACTGAATGATGTGGGTCACATGTCAATTTAAGATCATATTCACCATAAGATCCTACTTAGTATGGGCCCACACCCACGGGAATGGATCAGCTTTAAGAACATTCTCTTTCCTGGGGCATATACAGCTTCAAAACCTCACATCTTGTTTTAAGATCTTGATAAATGCTAAAGAATTAAAACATGCCTATAATATTTCATGACACTTATGACCACAGTCTGTAAAGAATACAGAAAGAACTTTGGGAGACTGTATTCTCTAATACCAAAATATGAAAGTTGAAACTTGCCTCTGCCCCAGTTAAAAAAGAAATGTTAGTAGGAAATTTAATATAAGTTTACTTCTTATCCAATGGCACCCAAAACAAAGGGAATTTAAAAAGGAAATTCAATAAACACCAGAGAGGGATTACAAGTCTCTCTCTCTCTCTCTTCATACATACATGTCAACACATACATACGCACACATGGGCACACGTGTATATTTTTATCACTGTCTCCCTGTATAGTGTGTATGTGGGTGTGTGTATTCTGCAAATAAACTTTCTCTCCTTCTGCATGCACGTGGCCAGTTGACAACTCATACTTCAAAGATTTCCTTTAAAAGAGACTACCCACACTGTGATTAATTATCTGTTATTCCATTAAAGAGGATCTAATTATATCACCCGTTTCATCTAGCCAATACTGGCACTGTCCTTTGTGGACAATGTACCCAGACATGTTCTTAATTTACAAATACATCTGCTAGAACGCAAACCCATGGCTTTGAGATTGATGAAAACAAAGAAGAAGTTATCATGACCTATAAAGATACTCTCAAATACTCTTTTCATGTTAAGGAAATATTTCAAATAAGTCCCAGGCTTAGGTCTTTGGCCCATCTCCTCTATATACTTTACATAATCCTTGGTAGTCAAAGTTTTTAGTGGGTGAAAGGTTTCAAATAAATCTATACAAATACTAGGAGATAGTAGAACAAAGGGTTTTGAAGTCAGATAGATTTCAACTATCTGTAGAGCAACTTTAGGGCCTTGCTCTACAACCATGGCAAATTATTTCACCATTAATCTTTGGTTACCTCAATGAAAAAATTAGGAACACTATTATTTTGTTATTTTTATTTAGATAAAAATTATAACTTGTTTGGCACAATGCCTGGCACAAAGCAAATATTCACCATGTACTGGTGGAATTGGCAGTGGTTGAAGTTATAGTAGAAAAGTAGTTGGTACAGATAATAATCCACAAGATAAGACAAATTTTTACACATTTTTACAGCTTTGGATAGTTAGTAGAAACATGATTTGAACATTTAATTCATAGCAGAATGTGTGACAACTGTGATGAATGAGTTATGTAACACAATGAGTGGGAAAACACATCAAAGCAATAAGGAATCTGACAGGATATAGGTGTTATATTAATTTTCCATTGCTGCTATGGCAAATTGCTGCAACTTTAGGGCCTTGAAACAATCCAAATTAATTTTCTTACAATTATGATAAGAATGAAACAGGTTTCATTGGGCTAAAATTAAGGGGTCACCAGGACTGCATTCTTTCTGGAAGCTATAGGGGAGAATATTTCCTTGCCTTTTCTAGATGCCCATATTTCTCATTCTGTGCTCCCATTTCATACTCTTCTGTCTCTTCTTTCATTTATAAAGACCTTTATGGTTATATAAGAGCCATCTGTGCAATTTGGGATAAGCTTCCTATCTCAAGGTCAGATGATTAGCGACATTAATTCCGTTTGCAACCTTAGTTCCCCCTTGATATGTAATATAACATATTCAAAAGTTCTGAGGTGGTGTTGATTATTCTGCCTACCAAAGGGATGAGTACGATTGTGGCAATGAATTTTAAAGGTTAGCTTTGTGCTCAGGTCAAAAAGGGGTAAAATGTATATGAATGCATTAGTTACTTTGACTATTAAGTGAGAATAACTGATGGGCTTTTCTTCTCAAGATACAGATTTACGACATGCACTCTACCACCCATTAATAAGAAATTAACCATCTGCAACAGAGTCCTTTCAAATGCTTTCATCATTTATAGCTATTTATAATAATTGGAATATTTGGAACATACTAAAAGGCAGACTGAATAATTAGATTACTATAAGAGAAACAAGGTTAAACATTACAATTTTTTAATTATTAAGGACAAATATAGATCTGAAAAATATAAAAATATAACACATCAAGCAATCTTATATCTAGAACAGTGGCTATTCTTTGAAAATATTTTACAATGAATTTTCGGAAATAAGCTTGATTATTTTTAAACTGGTATATTTAAGAGATTTTATTTTCCCATCTGTACTCAGAATGATTAACTTTAAATTAATTATTTTTATAAATCATTGAACACAAGATATTAGTGCTTCACAGAATTTACTTCATTTTAACAAAACTAATAAATCAAACTATTTTAAAAAGTGAAATAATATACATATTTTGCTATCCTCATATAATTTTCTTCTTTATTCATTTCTTCCAATATTTTGAGTAACTTTCTACCTAAATTCCTGATACTGTCAGTAGGTTTTAACTTAAGCAAGGGATAATTTATAACTTTTGCCTCGCCTCAAATTTGTTACCTTTTAGGGCATACATGTTTAAACTCAAATATTAAATCTTAACTCTTCTGAAATTGATCAGAGAAGAGGAAAAGTAATATTGCAATATTAAAGTTAAAAAAAAGTCATTTAAGTTGACAGTGGGTATCTTTTAAAAGATGCAATTATCTGAAGAAGAAGTCTGAGTATTTCAAATCAAGATACCAAAATTCAACAATAAAAACATTAACCAAAAAGTATTAAGCATGAATCACATGTCAGGAATTCCTCTAAGTGGTTTAACAAGACAAATGAGATTCAATTTCTTATGGAATTTATATTTTAGTGTGTGTAAATAGGCAATAAACATAAACAATTAAAACTAAGTGAGATATTAATAAATTTTTTTAATGTGATCATTTTTAGTAGGTTGGAGGGGTTATTTAGACTGGATGATTTAGGAAATTTGGTATAGAGAGGCAGTAAATCAGTTGACCTCTAAATGACAGTAAGTTGTCAAACACAAGTATCCCAGAAAACAGAATATACTTCCTACTAAACTATCACTTTTTGGTAAGATCTCCTACTTATTCATTGTAAAAGTCACAATATGATGTCTAATTCTGTTAAAATTTCTCTCGTAATGCCTTTCTATTGCTACTGTATTAAATATCTTATTTTCTTAATTTTGTTTTTGTTGCCCATCTATTGCTAATTTTATCAGAATATGGATAACTTTATCTTCCTATTATTTGCTATTTTAAAAAACGTTTCTATTCTTTTTTCCATCTACCCAAAACTCTTGCTTTTTTATGTTTTTTTCTTATTATTCTGTTCATTTCTCAATGTTGCAATATCTTATCTAAAATTTCAGAAAATATTTCTTTTAAATATATTTTGTCCATTGCTATAATTCATGTTCAACCATGTGTGTATGTATGTATGTATGTATATATGTATGTATTTGTGTGTATTTATGTGCACATGAATATATGCTTTTCACCTCCATATTTTTTATCAGAGGAATTCTTCAAATATATTCTGAGCCATTTTATTCCCTGAGCCCACAGTCACTGTAATTCAGTTTCTAAAGGCAATGAACTGTTGCACTATGAGAGGCTGATAGAAGGAATATGCTTCACTGTAAGATTTTAAATGGTTCCTTGGGGAACTACCAACTTTTTATGCCAGTTGTTGAGCTTTCCACCTGTCTTGAAAGTCCTGCCTTGCGTATGCCTTTTGGCATCAGGATAATATCTTTGTAGGGAACTCATTTGTTCTTGATAATTTCACACTTTCTGCTCTCTTCCCGCTATTTGCCCCTTCCTAAATTCCCTATCTGTTTGACCCCACTCCCACAGTGATAAATTTGAAGCTATGGAATGACACTTCCTACCATCAGAAATCCAAGTTTGTCCACATCTACTCTCTATTCCTGCTTTTTCTTCCATTGCAGTAAGATGTTGTCTCTCCTGGGGCCAATTCTTTTACTCGTACTAAGAGTCTCAGTCCTGCACATCTTCTTGGAACTCTATTATTACCAAATATTGCTTGCCTTTCCTATATTTTGATGATTTTCACCCTACTCTTTATTTCATAGCATGATACCTTTGTCTCATAATATTTTAAATAAAAAATCCCTTGATCCTATAATACTTTCCTGGTATAATTTTTTCTGTCTTTCATAATGGTTTTCTAAAGTACAATTTGCAGTCAGTCATCTGTTTCTTCACTTCCCATTCTATCAGTAACCACAGCACTTCCCAACATGGGTTCAGTGCTCACCACTCAGCAGCAGACATTCCAACTAATGCTATTAACTCAACAAATATTTTTGGATTATCTTCCTTCCTCATATTTTGTGAACTCGAGACATTAAACACTTTCTCCTTCATGAAATATTTGGCTTCTTCTGGCTTCCATTAAACCAGAGTATTCTTTGGAGATAGAATAGTGTGGTAGCCAAGAGCAAGGGCTCTGATGTTTTAAAGGTTGTGTTTAAAGACCAGCTCCATCTCTGATCAGCTTCTGACTCTGGGAAATTACATACTTCTCTGTGCTTTGGTTTCTTCATTTGTGCTCTGAGATAATAGAAATGTAAGAAATTAATGACTCTAACATAAAGGATTTTACATGTATTAATTAGCCTAAATTATAATGTTCATCTTAATGATCTCTTCTTTTTAACTCCTATACATATACTTTCAATATTAAACAAGGTTTAAATAGAACAGTTAGGGGCCATTTCATGGATTCTTTATTCGTTTTGAAAAGCATTTGCTCTATTAATTTAAAGAATAATGGACTTGCAATTTAAAAATTATTTGGAAAATAATTTTCATATCTACAGCTATATTATTCCATTATTCAATATTTCACCCTGAATTTTAAGAACTGTTTTTTCTTTTGAAATTTAATTTTGCTTATAAATGTGTAAGAGATGGACTGAAAGATGGTATACTCTAAAGAAAGGTAAGTTCTTGGTTTTAGGATGCTCTTGCTTAAATGTTAGGTTTAGAGGTTTAGATGTAATTAGTTCTTTTCTATGAAGAATGTCCAAAACATTCTTTCAATTCTGGTACTATGGAAGTGGAGGAGCACTAAGAAGAAAATGATGTAGTAAACTATTTTTCCATTTGAAGCTTCTCCATTCCTCATCTCTGTGTCTCTGTCATTCTAACACTTCTAAGACAGGAAGGAAAAAAAATATGAAAATCATGGTAAAAAGCAGCTGACGATTTCCTTCCATGACGTCAACTAGAAATCTTCATTGATTCATTCATTCATACAAGCCCATCATTCATTTAAATGTTTGTTTGTTTATTTACTTCTTATATGTTGCAACATGACTTTCTCACATTTTAGAACATCTTTTGCATAAAATACCCATTTTAATCCATGTATTTATGCCTCTGCCTGGCAATATCTCATATATTTACTGCTTAGAAAAGGTAGAATTATTTGTGCATGTCTCTGGTAGCCTCAGGAAAGAGTGAAATGTTCCTAATACCTTATAAATAAATAGTAGTGTGTTTTTTTATCAAGGCACCTTAATATTAATTGTATCATTTGGTCATATAAAAATACCTTAATATATAATGTAGATGTACAAGCTGTGAAAACATATTTTCATGAGTAGCCATGATAGTTGCCTAGGTACAAAAAACGTGTTTTGGTAAGAACTTCCGTGTTTTGAAAACAAGGCCAATTAGTTTTCTTCTATATTGCACCCTGATTAGAAAATTCTACATGGGCCTCTGAAAGGACATCAGAGTAGGTGGTGCATTGGAGAAAATATTATCCTTGCAGTACATTTAAGCAAAATTGGTAAGAGGAAAAAAAACAGAAATAAGGAAATGGTGGGTTGTATAAAATGTGTTGCCATAAAACTTTCAGTCTCTAGTTCATTTATTTGTTCTACCTTGTTGAGGAAATTCTGTTTTGCTTATGAATGTGAAATGTGGATATATTCATAATGTATTTTACAATTGTCGTAGTGCTATTTAATAAAGATATTCTTTTAAATGGACATTTTCAGTAAGTATTCTATTATACATATACACACCAAAAATCTACAATACTTTTAAACATTAAGACAGTTCCCATTCTATTATTAATTACTATAAATAAATTTGACTAAATAGATCTCATCAGTCTCTTTTATTGACTTTCATATGAGTTATGAACACACGAAATCTGCATAGTAATGATAATAAAATGCTTTAATTTTCATTGTACCTTTGAACTTAAAGAATATCAAATGCCTTCAAAAGCATAATTTCATTAATTCTAAGACAGAGAACAAATATTATTACAAAATGGGGAAATGGAGGCAAGATCAAGCAA
>PVIY010051950.1:0-15428 GCA_004026745.1 Myrmecophaga tridactyla | reverse complement strand
CTGGATCTGGCAGTAGCTAGTCAGGTGACTTTAAAATTGCTTCATCACTAAGCTTCATTTCTTCGTCTCAAAAATGGTCTGATATTTTTTACCTTGAGGGGTGTTGGCGAGGATTAAAGGAGCCAATTTAAAAACAGCTTTTACTTAACTCACCCCATGCCTGTGATACAAAGTGTTATTTCTAATGATTTTTTAAAAAGATAATAGATATGTTAATTTCTCCCTGAATCCTGGGGTAGAGCAGAAGTCTCCTTTTCCTGTCTCTGTCCCTCTTACATTTGGGGTCCCAGGTGTAATGTTCATTATGGAGGAGGAACAATTCTTGAGGACCAGCCATGCTAGTTTTGGTAAGAGTGGCTGCAGTCTGGTACTCTCCAATTTACCTTTAGGAATGTGGGGACCAGCCTGGGATGGAGCTGCAAGTTATGTTAAATGATGTTGTGCTGGTTTGAAAGGATGTATGAACCCTAGAAAAGCCATATTTTAATCCTAATCCCATTTTGTAAAGGCAACCGTTTCTTCTCATTCCTGTTCAGTACTGTATGTTTGAAACTGCAATCAGATCATCTCCCTGGAGATGTGACTCAATCAAGAGTGGTTGTTAAACTGGATTAGGTGGAGATGTGTCTCCACCCATTAAGGTGGGTCTTGATTAGTTTGCTGGAATCCTATAAAAGAGGAGACATTTTGGAGAATGAGGAGATTCAGAGAGAGCAGAGAATGCTGTAGCACCACGAAGCAGAGAGTCCACCAGCCAGCGCTTTGGAGATGAAGAAGGAAAATACCTCTTGGGGAGCTTCATGAAGGGAAGTCAGGAGAGAAAGCTAGCAGATGACGCCTTGTTCGCCACATGCTTTCCAGATCAGAGAGAAACCCTGATCCTGTTCGACAAAGTGCCTTCTCACTTGAGAGAGAAACTCTGAACTTCATCGGCCTTCTTGAACCAAGGTATCTTTCCCTGGATGCCTTTGATTGGACATTTCTATAGACTTGTTTTAATTGGGACATTTTCTCGGCCTTAGAACTGTAAACTAGCAACTTATTACATTCCCCTTTTTAAATGCCATTCCGTTTCTGGTATATTGCATTCTGGCAGCTAGCAAACTAGAACAGATGTGATCAGAGGGTTGAATGAGCAGCCATGCCTCGGGAAGTTCAAGGTGCTCTTGAAGAAGTTTGACCTTATCATCATCTTGTTCTGAATCAGAGTTAGCTAGAGGTGGTGGCTATGAACTGCACCCAGTCATGGGGTACTCTACTGTGTACTTTACTGTGTTTTAAGCACTGGGGATGCAGCACTGGACAAAATAAACAAAAATCCCCATCCCTTTGGTTCACAACCCATCAGGACTGAAGAGTAGCAACTCCTGTCTAGTCACAGAAGGATCCCCACCACTCCTGAGAAAGAGCTCTGCATCCATATTTCTGTCCAGTCTCCTCTGGCTCCTCTTTGAGTCAGAGTTGAGATGCTTCAGGTTGAGAAAACCTAGAACCCACTATGTGAGTATCTGGGAAGGGCAGCATGATGGTTTCATGCACCTGAGCTGTCTTCCTTTTAAATTCCACACAGGAAGCCACTTTCATAGAGTAAAGCCTTGGCATGGATTGCACAAAGGGCCATGGAACAGGACTGTGGGGCAGGAGATAGGTAGAACTTCTCCACATCAAAATAACCACTTAACTGGTGAAAATTTTTTGGTAAGAAAAAAATCAACAACCATTTAAAGCATCTAGAAATTATCCTAAGGGCATATAACAAAGGGAGAATCATTACTCAAGAAAATCTACTAAGTTTTCATAAGAACAGTGAAAGTCTATGGCATTTGAGCATTGGTTTGCTCCTGTACTCCCGGCTCAGTGTGACAAAAGCCCTACTTTGGGTAGGTAAGAAGTGAAAAAGCTCTTCTCTAAATTCCCAGCATAGGCTACATTTTCTTCTCAGGCAGGGAGGGTGGCTACATTTCTCATCCTCCTCGGCCTTGTGTTGTGGAGGGCTATTCCAGATGGGCAGAGCTGCGAGGGCTGGGGCTCCCACCTCCCCACAGCCTTTACTTGTAGGGTGAGTACTCTGCCCAGGTGTGCCAGTTGAATCTGTGGTGGACCCCAGAAAAGCCATGCCCTTTAATCCTCATTCAGTATTGCTGGGTGGGAGCATTTTGATTGTTCCCATGCAGATGTGACCCACCCAATTATGGGTGGTAACTTTTGATTAGATGATTTCCGTGGAGGTGTGTCTCCACCCACTGAAGGTGGAGTTGCTTACTGGAATCTTTTAAAAGAGGAAACATTTTGGAGAGAGCCCCTTTTGGTAGAGCCATGAGAAAGCCAGCAGATGCCGCCATGTTCACCATGTGCCCTTCCAGCTGAGAGAGAAATGTTGAACGTCATCGGCCTTCTTGAACCAAGGTATCTTTTCCTGGATGCCTTAAATTGGACATTTCTATAGATCTGCTTTTATTAGGACATTTTCTTGGCCTTAGAACTGTAAACTAGCAACTTATTAAATTCCCTTTTTTAAAGTCATTCTGTTTCTAGTATATTGCATTCCGGCAGCTAGCAAACTAGAACACCAGTTATGACAGGCCAAGAATCCTAGAGTTTGATTGCCCAGCTCCAGTTCCCTTGTAGGGTAGAACTTCTACACAGGGAGGGGCAAGCTGAGAACACCAGGGACTACTATCCCTCTCAGGGCCTGTTTGTAGAGTAGGGGTTTGACTCTGGGATGTGCAACAGAATGAAAAAAGCATTCCCTAAGCCACAAACACATCCATCAGCAAAGGGCCTTGAGCTTTATTGGTTCAAGGGACTTAACACAGTAATAGCTAAACAAAATGCTACTCTGACTTAGGGATAAATCCTCAGAAGCTTAAAAATTAAAATCATGCTTATTCCTCTATGAAAGTCAGCAGTACCACATACAGGAAGAGGTTGGAAAAGTGATCAGACATCGAGAAAGATATGAATGAAGCTGATCTGGATAGGACTAAGGTAGATCAGAAGACATGATATTGTCCATATTTTACAACTTCAACTTCTCTGTGATAGTAAAGGGAGAGATATTTATTTGGTGCAAAATTTATATTTTGGGTAGTGCATTTCCTAATTTAATTTGTGGTCAGTTTAATTGAATATCATAAGTACGTGGAACCTTGAATGAGGCACGAGATTTTGTTGGTTTGTCCAGGTTAATGTGATGTCTGGATAAATTCCAGAGTGATTTGGACAGTGAATAAAAACGTATTTGCAAAGAATGGGGAGAGAGGGGGAAAGATTCAACTTTCCCGTTTGGAGAATCTCTGATATTCTTGAGAGCAGTGGGGACAACCAAATCAATAGGCCGAGACCTCGAGCTTGTTGTTCGCCCCTATGAAACTTATTCCTGCAAAGGATAAGCTGATACAGCAAGTGAACTTACTGCACTCCCCCTCTATGTGGGACATGACTCCCAAGGGTGTAAATCTCCCTGGCAAAATGGGACAGAAATCCTGGATTGAGCTGGGACCTGGCATCTAGGGATTGAGAAAACCTTCTCAACCAAAAAGGGGAAGAGAGAAATGAGAAAAAATAGTGTCAGTGGCTGAGAGGTTTCAAACAGAGTCGAGAGGTTATCCTGGAGGTTATTCTTATGCATCGTATAGATATCCTTTCTTAGTTTATGGTGTATTGGAGTGGCTAGAGGGAAGTGCCTGAAATTGTAGAGCTGTGTTTCAGTAGCCATGTTTCTTGAAGATGATTGTATAATGATATAACTTTTACACTATGACTGTGTGATTGTGAAAACCTTGAGTCTGATGCTCCTTTTATCTAGAGTATAGAAAGATGAGTAAAAAATATGGAAAAAATAAATAGTAGGGTGGACAAAGGTTAAAATAAATTGGGTAGATGAAAATACTAGTGGTCAATGAGAGGGAAGGGTAAGGGGTATGGTATGTATGAGCTTTTTCCTTTTTCTTTTTATTTCTTTTTCTGGAGTGATGCAAATGCTCAAAAAAAATGATGGTGGTGATGAATACACAACTACGTAATGATATTGTGAGCCACTGATTGTATACACCATATATGAAATGTTTGTATGTTAAGAATATTTGCATGTTAAGTTTTATCAATAAAAAATATTTTTAAAAAATCGCACTTACTCCTGGTCATCTGGAAGGGTATGTACATACCCAAGGGTGCAGCCTTTCGGGAAAGAGAACCTCTACAAGCCACATGATAATGGGTGAAAATCTTCCTGGTTAAGGGACTTAAGTACAACTTTTGACCAAAATGTGGTGCATGTGGACCCAGGGGCAGCCAGGCTAAAAGGCGTAGCCAAAGAAAAAAATATCTAAGCAGGGATATCAGAGACTGCACACTGCAAGGGAACTAGACTTTACAGATTTAGTTCAGCCAAATCACTGCATTGGATAAAACTAATTTATATCAGAAGACTGGGTAAAAGATGATATAGATCATATTTTAAAATTTTGACTTCTGTGTGAGACTAAAGAGAGAGATATTTATTTGGTGCCGAAGTTATATTTTGGGTAGTGCATTTCCTAATATAACTTGTATGGTCAGTTTAGTTGAACACCATAAGTACGCAAGTAAACAAACAAGAAAGTCAAGCCCTGGAAGACAGGCATTGGTACCCAAAATTATCTGGATATATATATTCTCCAAAATGTCCACTTTTCAATTATAAGACATACAAAGAAACAGGGATGTGTGGCCCACACATGGGGAAAAACACGCGATAGAAACTGCATTTAAGGTGGCCCAGATGTTGAATTTAGCAGGCAAATACTTCAAAATGGGTATTACAAATATGTTCAAAGAACTAAAGAAAATCATGTTTGAAGAATTAAAGGAGGGGGTGTGCAAGGGTAGTTCAGTGGTAGAATTCTTGCTTGTCCTGGGGAGACCTGGGTTTGAGTCCCCATCCATGCACTTTCCAAAAAACATAAAGCAAAACAAACAAATAAACAAAACAAGCAAAAACTTCAGCAAATGGTGCTGCAATAATGAGATATTCACATGGGAAAATAATGAAATGTGACCCCTGCCATATAGCATACCAAAAAAAAAAAAAAGGAATTAAAGTAGGGTAAAATTACAATGACTCATCAAATAGAAGATATTACTAAAGAGAAAGAAATTAAAAAGAAGCAAATGGAAAATCTTAAGTTGAAAAATTCAAAAACCAAAATAAAAAATACTCTAGAGGGGCTCAACAGTATATTTGAGCAGAAGAAAGATTCAGCAAATTTTGAATATAGATAGAGATTATGCGATATGAATAACAGAAAGATAAAAGAATGGAAAAAAAGTGAGAAGAGCCTCAGGGAAATGTTGGGTTCTATTAAGCACACCAATATACATATAAAGGGAGTCCCAAAAAGACTGTGGAAGATCTTTCTCTGTAGAATTGGAATTATTGTAACTACTCTAGGGGATATGCTCTCTAAGGGGGTTTTTCAAACTTTTTTGACTGAGTACTACAATAAGCAATACATTTTACATTGTAATCCAGCATACACGAAACAGAAACACCACAAAATAATACTTATCCTTACGATATACAATTTTTTATTTTTTATTTTATCTATAACTTTTTATATTTTATTTCTATCGATAGTCATGGCCCACTGAAATGATATCACAACCTTCTGATGGGTGGCCTGTAGAATGAAAAATACTGCTTAGAGGACAGTTTTGGCCACCTTTAACCAAAAGATTATGAAATAGCCTGCCCTGGCATAACCACTGGGTTCTCAGCATCTGCCACCTCCTCTTCTGGTGCTCTTTTATCCTCCCATAATATCTGTATGATTCATTTAATATTCATTTGAACCATCAGTGAATGAACCAGTGGTTTGGTGAGCACAATCCTGGGACCAGACACTGTTCTAGGCTCTGGGGGTACAACATTGAACAAAATAAACGACAAAAAAATCCCTGCTCTCTTCGTCCACAAATTCTGATTGAAAGAAGCAGATATTAAACAATAAGTAAAATATGTAACCTGTTAGATGGTGACAAGTTCAATGAATAAAGATAAAGAAGAGAATGGAAATAGAGAGCATTTGTTGATGTACATGTGAGAAAGATCTGGAAGAGACAAAGATGTAACTCTGCAAATATATTAGGGGAAAAGCATCATGAGCAGAAGGATCAGCAAATGCAGAGGCCCTTAGGTGGGAAGAAAAGTTCAAGGAATAGCAAAAGGACAGAAAGGCTCAGAGGATTGAATGAGAGAGATAATAGTAAGAGAGGAGGTGTTCTAGTTTGCTAGCTGCCGGAATGCGATATACCAGAAATGGAACAGCTTTTAAAAAGGGGAATTTAAGACGTTGCTGGTTTACAGTTCTGAGACCATGACAATGTCTAAATTAAAGCAAAGCTATAGAAATGTCCAATCTAAGGCATCCAGGGAAAGATACCTTGGTTCAAGAAACCCAATGACATTTAGGGTTTCTCTCTCAACTGGAAAGGCACATGGTGAACATGGCAATGTCTCCTAGGTTTCTCTCCAGACTTCTTGTTTCATGAAACTCCCCTGGGGGCATTTTCCTTCCTCATCTCCAAAGGTCTCTGGCTGTGTGGGCTCTCCTGGTTCTCATGGTTCTTTTGTGGCTCTCTCTCTCTCTCTCTCTAAAATGCTTCCTCTTTTAAAGGATTCCAGTAAACTAATCAAGACCCACCTGGAATGGGTGGAGTCACATCTCCCTCTAATCCAAGGTTAATATCCACAATTGGGCGAATCACATCTTAAGTTTCCAGCCTACAGTGCTGAATACGGATGAAAAGAAAAGGCTGCTCCCACAAAATTGGATCAGGATTAAAACTGGCTCTTCTAGGGGTACATAATCCTTTCAAACTGGCACAGGAGGTAAGAAAGATAACAGGATCAGACCCTGTGGGGCCCCAAAGCTCATTCTAGGACTTCAGCTTCTGCTCTGAGTGAGATGAGAAGCCTTTGGGGAGCTTTGAGCAATTTAGTGCTATGCTGCCTTGTAGCACGATCACTCTGGCTGCTGTGTGCAGAACAGACTGAAGGTGGTGAGGGAGGACCCAGGGACCTCAGGAAGTGTGTGCAATAGCTCAGGTGAGGGAAACGATAGTGGCTCAGACGAGGGTGCTAGCAGAGGCACTGGTGAGTGGGGGCTGGTTTTGGATCTGTTTTGGAGGTAGAAACAACAGGTATTTGCTGATGGGTTGGATGTGGGATGCAAGAGACAAGTTGTGGATGTTCTCATCCTCAAGCACTAATTGATTTCAGCTAATATGATTTTAGCTGGGAGGGCTAAGGGAGCCCTCTGGAGGTGTTTATATTAAAATAGAAGATACCTGAGACCAAAAAAACAGATTTAAAAAAAAAAGCTATGGTTCTTGCAGGAGAGGTTGTTGAAGAAGCTTATGGGGTGCAGCCTCTATCCAGTGCCGTTCTCTGTCCCTAAGTGTTCCTCTACTGACCACTCTGATTGTGTCTACATGTAACATTGTACTGTTAAGTGACTTGCTTGTGTCCTTGATAACTGTGACTTCCGCCTTCCTTGTTTAATCCAAACAAAGCAAACTGATTAGGGGAAATTGGGTGTGTACCCTGCCTCATGTCTGAACAGAAGGAAGAGTTCCCTGCCCTTTAAGGACATCATCTTGTGTCCATCATCTTGTTCTAGTTGTTCCATCTGCTCATTTCTGTGCCAAGGGGATGGCTGAATGGGAGACAAAGAGCTCCCCTTCAGCAGTCAGCAACCCTCGGGCTGTCCAGGTAGCTGGGGGTTCCTTTCACCAGCACGTGCTAACATCGCCCCCTGCTGTCCCAGCGCTGCCTGGGACCTTTTGGGCTCACTGCCCCATGTATGATGTAAGGGAGGCAGGCCAACTCAGCAAGGTGGCTGGCAGGGAGTAGATGCAATGCAATTAGTGCCCCATTCTTCCATCTACGATAGTCTAGTTCAACTGATATTATGTT
Organism: Myrmecophaga tridactyla; assembly: GCA_004026745.1. Taxonomy (NCBI): domain Eukaryota; kingdom Metazoa; phylum Chordata; class Mammalia; order Pilosa; family Myrmecophagidae; genus Myrmecophaga; species Myrmecophaga tridactyla. The sequence goes on along the minus strand of PVIY010051950.1, from coordinate 7,471 downwards.
TTACTAATTCTATGCCATTGTGCTTTGAAGCGTCTATCTTTATATAGCTAGCATAACTAAACAAATCCTCTCCGGGATTCAAATATGAATTATTGGCTTTAATAGCTTCTCCAGAACATGCTGAAATAGAATTCCATCTTTCAGTGTGTAACACTTTCTTCATTGACGCTTTTTTCTCACCATCCTTAAGTGCTTTGCCTGTACACCAAAGACCATGAATAGTTGGATACCATGCTGTTAAATACAGTTTTGCTGAGAATGATTCTCTTACACTTCTCAGTGAAAAATAAACTGCATGTTTCTGGCGAGAGGGCAGGTTTAGCCCACCCCATGTGCCCTGTAAAATATGCAGCATGAACACTGTCTGCTAAGTAGAAAACTGAGAACTGGGCTGTGGAAAGTCTTGTAAAGAAAACCACATGTTAAAGTTTAGAGGTCAGTTGATACCCTCTCTGAAGACCTCTTCATCTTTGGCTTGGGTCTGCTGATATATCAACGTCACGTCTGTCAGCACTTGGGGACCTGAGGGGAAGGTGTGATCTCAAGACAGCGTGGCTCTCGTTCTCTGCACTTCGCAGTCCCGTATGACAGACATCCCTTTCCTGCTTCACTCATGTTTTTTATTGGAGCCATCCCTTATTGGTGGCTTACTTGAGCTAATTTTCCCGTCTGCCTTTAGATGGATGAAAAACACTTTTTAAATGAAGCTATTCTCAAATAAAGGCCATTCTAAATGGTGCTCTTTCCCACAGAATTCATTTTTCTCGGTCAGTATGAGATGCTGAAGTGCATCATGCACTGACAAAATGCGTTTACATTAAGACAGATTAGATAAAAGGGTCTCCCTGCTGCTAAGAGTCCAGTTGGCGGCTGCTGCTTTTGGGAGCTCCAGTCCACTAGACTCTTGTGGCTATCGTTCAAGACCTACATTGGGGAAAAAAAAAAGTCTTAAGGATCTGGCTAGAGATTTTCAGAGCCAAATGCCCAGCTTTTTTTTTTTTTTAACTGACTTTGCTGATTTTGGCAAACTCTTCCATTTATAACACTTAGTGCATTTACAAATAACAGAGTGGGTTGTGACAGGAGAGCAAGTGTTTCCTGATGATATAATCAGATTTCATTGTTTAAGACGTCACTGCAATAAGAGACAATCCAATGTTTTACACACCATGCATTGTTGTAATAATATGTTTTTTGCTGACTGAATAGCAGCACGTGGCAATGTGAGTTCCCAGGGTGTGGGTATATGCATTTATAAATTCTTCATGATTGAGACGGTTTATACACTAAATTTGGCCATTTGTAAACTGGTAGATAGAAAGTGACTAAAGGCAGAGAATAGTTTGGAATAGACATTTTAAAACAATTATGCAAAATAATATTTTATTGGAGCAATAGGCAGTGAACTGAAAGCAATGAAAGTGATTTAAAGGTAGATTGATTCATGTTATTTGGGGAAGAGGTGAAGCAATTTTACTTGTTATTAGAAGCTCACATATGGATTCCAGCCTAATTAGTGGCAGGTCAGAATAAAGTGATTCATTATTCTGAGATGCAGAAAAATTTGAAGAAACAAAGTCAATGTAAAGAGTCCAAATATTTTGAAGACTTACGCTCATGTCATAGAAGTAAAGTTGCCCCACCTAGATTTAACACAAAAATCAAAAAAGGAAAATTCGTTAGGAAATTATTATGAGAAATTCAGTCTCTGAGACTTGCTTTGAGGCTATAGAGCATTCTCAGTTAATTAGGGCTTTATTTCTTTGAGTGGCATTTTAGTTTGTAAAAGCTGATGTAATGCAATATACCAGAAAAATAATGGCTTTTAAAAAGGGGAATTTATTAGTTGCACATTTACAGTTCTAAGGCCATGAAAATGTCCAAACTAAGGCATCCAATGAAAGATACCTTGATTCAATAAAGGTCATTGGGTCCAGAACACCTGTCAGCTGGAAAGGCACATGGTGACATCTGCTAGCTTACTCTTCTCATTTCATAAGGCTTCCCTGGGGATGTTCTCCTTCTGCAACTCCCAAGGTCTCTGGGCTCTGTGAGCTCTGTAGGCACTAAAGCTTTTTCCAAAATGGTTCCTTCTTAAAGGCCTCCAGTAAGCAACCCCACCTTGAATGGGTGGAGACACATCTCCAGTGGAAACCACCTAATCAAAAGTTACTACCCACAATTGGGGCGGGGGGGGGTCACATCTCCATGGAAACAATAAAAAAGATCCCACCCAGCAATACTGAATAAAGATTAAAGGACATGGCTTTTCTGGGGTACACAATAGCTTCAAATCAGCACAAGTGGTTTTAAATATTTCTTCAAACTTGAGCAGAGTCAGTTTGCAGATGTGCCAGTTTTTGTACTTGAGTCATCACAGATACCTTTTTGGGATAACTTTTCATTTTGAAATAGCTTGAGCTTAGAGAAAAGTCTTTTTAAAAAATGCAACACAGAATTCCCATTCACCCTTCTTCTAATTTCCTCTCATGTTAATGTATTTCATATCCATAGTATAATGGTCAAATCCAAGAAACTACCATTGGCCCAATACTAATGATGAAACTGCAGGCATTATTTGTATTTTTATTAATGTCTTTTTCATCCCACATTGCACATTAGTGTCATCTTTGTCTCCTCCAATAATCTCGGTCATCTTTAATAATAACACGACAGTAATAAAAACTTACATTTCCACAGTAATTCACGGGTTCTTAGTGTTCAGATTTCATCCCAAGAATGTAGGACTTCATCTCGCTGTGCATATTTTCAGAAGCCAAAGCTCTGCCATGAGGTTTGCTGATAGGTTCGTTCCCTCAGTCAGTGAGATGTGTCAGTTTCCAAGATAAAGTGAAATTTCTCCAATTTGTGAGATTATTCAATTTCAGAAAAGTACTAGTTACACTCTACACATCTTCTTACAGACTAGCAAATAATAAACTGACAAATAGCTACAGTTACAAGGAATGCCAGTTTACAAGGAATGTTGACTTTATTTCTGTTTCCTCTTTCTACAATTATCCCTTGTCCTGTTTCCAATCTCTGAAACAAAGATAACTTCGGATGGTGACACTGGCTTTTTGCAGTTGTGATTTCTGGCATTGCCCTCTGATGTGAATTGCCATTCGGCATTACTGTCTTAATGATGATGACGAAGATGATGAAGACTGGCATTTTTATGAGCGATTTTCTATTCAGGAACTCCTAGAGCTTTAATATCCTTCCCTTTGGTCATCCTGAGAGTTTAGCTAGGAAGGAGAGAGAAGATGCTGTCAGCACCACTTTCGAGCTGAAGACAGAACCATAGGGGATGAAATGCTTTCCTGACACTCCGGTCAGAGGTGACAGGAGCAAAATTCAGGTGTCCGGACTCAGCATTTCCTGCTTTATCAGCTCTCCATTGGTGCCAATTGATGTGCACTGACTCTGATTCACCATTATCCTCTTTGCAACCCTTGGCTTTTTAGAGCAGAACATGCTACCACTTTCTGTCTCAGTCTCTGCAGCTTTTCTACTTCAGTCTTTGATATTGAAGTTCTAAACCCATTTCATCTTCTTATTTAAAATTCTTAGCAAGCATACCATTCCACTGATTTAAATTTTCATTTAAATGGCAATTGTTTCAAGTCCCAAGGGGCAGTAATAATATGTATAGGATTTCAAGCAAGGCTTGCAGAGTAAACATCTGTGTCAGTCCTCAATTCTGGTCCTGACCTCTCTCTGAAGCTCCAAAACTATGGCATGCCACTCCTTCCTCCACATCTCCAAACTGAATTCTTGAAGAAACTTCAAACCTGGCAACTCCCAAATGGAGCCTCTCATTCCGCCAGGTCAATGTACTTCCTTCTGTCAAAAATGGTCCCACTGTATAAGCAGTGGTTCAAGCCAGTATCCTGGAAGCCATGCTTTAAAGTCTTCCATTAGTTCACTTTGCACACTCAAAGTGAGTGTATCACCAAATCACCAAATCTCAGTGTTTCTCCTTCCTAAATAAATGTTTCTCAAATTTATCTAATTTTCTCCCTCCCCACTGATGCCTCCCAGGTCTAATGCAACAACAATTTTCTCAATTGCAGTTCCCTCCTTGCCAACCCACACTCCTCCCTGCAATCAGAGTGAAACTTTAAATTGTGCTCTGATGACACAGGGGTATGGAATACAGTGTCCATATTTTAGAACCACGCATACTCTTTGAGACCAAAGGAAGAAGGGTTTATTTGGTCTGGAACTGAAATTTTCTGTAGTGCATAATCTAACTCAACCTATCTGGATAGCTCATTCAAACAATTGAAACACAGAGAGCCTAGAATAAGAAAAAGGTCCTTTAATCCTGTATAGATTAATGTCATGCTTGGATACATCCTAGAGTTTAGTAAGCAGATAATCAAAAAGTATTGGCAAAGTCCCTTGAGGGATGGAGAAAAAATATGGAACTATTAAACCTTACTATCAGGGAGTCTCCTGATACTGTATCGAACTTTAGGGACACCCAAATCAATAGATCAAGCCCTTGATCTTGAAGCTTACTCTTGTGAATCTTATGTAGGTAATAGAGATGCTTAGCCTACCTATAGGTATGCCTAAGAGTTATTTCTTGAAGAGCCTCTTTTGTTGCTCAGATATGGCCTCACTCTCTCTAAGCCCACTCTGCAAGTTAAATCATCGCCTTCCCCCCTACATGGGACATGACATCGAGGGGTGAAAGCCTCTTTGGTAGCGTAGGAGATGACTCCCAGGGATGAGTCTGGCCCTGGCACTGTGAGATCAACAATTCCATCCTGACTAAAAGGGGGACAAGAAGTGTAACTAATAAAGTATCAATGGCAGAGAGATTCAAATAGCGTCAAGATTCTACTCTGGAGGTTGCTCTTATGCAAGCTTCAATAGACATCAGGACTCCCTGATGGTAAGGTTTAATAGTTCCATATTTTCTCTCCATCCCTCAAGGGACTTTGCCAATACTTTTTGATTATCTGCTTTACTATACTTTAGGATATATCCAGGCATGACATTAATCTATACAGGATTAAAGGACCTTTTTCTTATTCTGGGCTCCCTGTGTTTCAATTGTTTAAATGAGCTATCCAGATAGGTTGAGTTAGGACCATTCCAGCCAATCCTAAAGAACATCTAGGGCAATATATAAGATTCTACAAGGGTCCCATGCACTAGAGGAACTTTCCAGAATCCTACAACCTCCAGATGGGTCCCTGGACCAGGTAAGTCCTGAAACCTAGAGGGCCCAGCCTCTCTAGAACATCAAATAGTTCCATCTCCCTACCCCATATTACTGACAGACCCTTCCAATGTGAAAAAATTAGAATGGCCATAACCCAAACATCCCTAAAGAGAGGGGTAGAAAGATAAAGGTGATGGTGGAGTTATACAGAGAAGATAGGATTTAACAAATGCGTATGATTGCTAAATCATTAAACTGATATCTCTTTTGGTCTCCAGTATCTTAGAACAGCTAGAAGTAAAAACCTAAAATTGTGGAATTGTAACCCATGCCAAACTCTGAAATATGTTCTACAACTAATTGTGGTGCTGTGCTTTGAAATTTATTGCTTTTTTGTATATATGTTATTTTTCACAAAAAAAGAAAAAAAGTTGACTGTGATGATAAAAAAATTTGTATGCCTTCTAGCCTCCCATATCCTGGAGCAGCTAGAAGGAAAAGCCTGAGAGGATCGTCTGGTAGCCCATGACAAACTCTGGGATCTGTCCTCTAACTATTTTTTGAAGAGTGCTTTGAAAACTATTGCTTTTTCTTTCTTTACTTTGTATATAAGTTATATTATACAATAAAATTTTTTAAAAAATGCAGTCTGATGGATCAAAGACCCATATATAAGTGCCAGGACCATAAAACTCCTAGAAGAAAATGTAGGAAAGTGTACTCAAGATCTTGTAGTAGGCAATGGTTTCTTAGAATTTTCACCCCAAACACAAGCAGTGGAGGAAAAAGTAGATAAGTGGAACCCCTTCAATATAAAAAATTTCTGCATTTCAAAGGACTTTATCAAGAAAGTAAAAAGACAGTCTACTCAATGTGATAAAATATTTGGACGTCATGCATCCAATAACTGTTTAATATCCAGAATATACAAAGAAATCCTACAATTCAATAATAAGAATACAAACAAGCCAATAAAAAATTGGCAAAATATTTGAATAGACACTTTTCCAAAGAGGAAATACAAATGGCCAAAAACATGTGAAAAGATGGTCAACATCACTTGCTATTAGAGAAATGCAAATTAAAACCACAATGACATGTCCTTTCACACCCAGAAGAATGGCCACAATTAAAAACGCAGAAAACTACTAGTAGGAGAGCATGTGGAGAAATAGTAACACTCATTCACTGCTGCTGGGAATGTAAAATGGTGCATTGTAGAAGACAGTTCCTTAGGAGTTCCTTAGGAAGCTAAGTGTAGAACTGCCATATGACCTGCCAATCCTGCTGCTAGGTATACCCAAGAGAACTGAAAGCAGGGACTCAAACAGACATTTGCACACCCATATTCATAGTGGTATCATTCACAATTGCCAAAAATGGAAGCAACCCAAGTGCCCATCGATCAATGAATGGATGAACAAAATGTGGTTGTGCATACAATGGAATATTATTCATCAGTGAGAAGGAATGAAGTCCTGATGCATGCAACATGTATGAACTTTGAGCCATTATGTTGAATGAAATAAGTCAGACAGAAAAGGACAAATATTGCACGATCCCAAAGTTATGAATTGTTCTAGTTTGCTAGCTGCCAGAATGTAATATACCAGAAATGGAATGGCTTTTAAAAGGAGGAATTTATTACATTGCTAGTTTACAGTTCTAAGGCCAAGATAATGTCCCCATTAAAGCAAGTCTATAGAAATGTCCAATCAAAGGCATCCATGGAGAGATACCTTGGTTCAAGAAGGAACACAGTGAACACAGTCAGGGTTTCTCTCTCATCTGGAAAGGCATGTGGTGAGCACAGCAGCATCTGCTAACTTTCTCTCCTGGCTTCCTGCTTCATGAAGCTGCCTGGGAGGCATTTCCCTTTTTCGCCTCCAAAGGTTGCTGGCTCGTGGACTCTCTGTTTCTTATGGCTATGTTGTTCTCCTCTCTCAGAACCTCCCACATTCTCCCAAATGTTTCCTCTTTTATAGGATTTCAGTGAACTAATCAAGATCCACCCAAATGGGTGGAGGCACGTCTCCCCTAATCCAGTTGAACAACCTGGAGATGTGACTCTTGATTGAGTCACATCTCCAGGGAGATGATCTAATTACAGTTTCAGACAGATAGTACTGAATAGGAATTAGAAGAAACGGCTGCCTTTACAAAATTCGATTAGGATTAAAACATGGCTTTTCTAGGGTACATACATCCTTTCAAACTGGCATATGAATTAACTATAATAAACAAACTCATAGATTTAAAATCTAGAGCATAGGTTACCAGGGGATAGAATGA
>PVIY010051949.1:0-15430 GCA_004026745.1 Myrmecophaga tridactyla | reverse complement strand
CAGAATAAAAGGCTTTCCTTCCTTCCCTCAACGTCTCCGGCACCGGCTCCTTTCCAGCCAGGGTGCTGCAGGGAGGGTGGCCTGCCCTCAGCAAAGCAGCCTTTGTGGCCACGGGGAGGTGACCCCTCCCCGGCCGTTTCCCCCGACGTGTTAACCCGCGGGCATGGAGAGGCCCGCGTGGGGGAGGCCCTGGGGGGGGCTCGGCTCACCACGCCCGGGCACCGCAGCCTCAGCACAAGGGACCTGGGGAGAGTCAAGCGAATCTGCTTGGCTTCGGGTGAGTCCAGCCAGCCAGTGGATGTCACATGTAAGTACTGCGGGTGGCAGGGCTGCCGTGAGACTGTCGGTCACCAGGCATTCTCAAGCTCTTCTGCAGGCAGGACTTCTGAATTTTCTGTTGGGAACTTATTATCTCTTCTTTTTTGGAGGTTTCCACATTGAAAATACATTTCCAGGAATAAGTAGTTTGGGGTCCGTAGGCCATAATAGTATCCAATTCTGGCTGAGAAACTGGGAAGCCATATAAGTATTGTATCTGGGTCACCAGGCAGCTCTTTCCATCCGTGGCTGTTTACTCTCATTAGCGTGGTGAACTGTCACTAGGCAACAGGTCCCGCTGCCTGCTGGTGAGTCGTTACATAACGTGCCAGGGGCCGCCCCACTCCCGAGACGCTGAAATGCACGCCCTCATGCAAGGACGCATGCTCTCCAGGGCGAGCACAGCAGTTTGTGTTATCAAATGCCTGCTACACATTTTTTTTTTAATTAATGTTACTCATTCACTCTGATTAAAATAATTTATGGCAGATTAAAGGGAAACAAGTATTCATCTTTTCACCTTCCTCTGCAAATGTAACATGGCAAAGGGAAATAATTATCCATTTTCTAAACTTCCTCTGCTGATGTCCTGGAAAACATCTTTTTCTGCTGGAACAGGTGAGGACGAAGCTGGGAACCAGGACAATCCGGGTGGTTTTTTTAAGAATGCGTTTTAGTAAAGAATAAGGCAGAAAAGCACACCTGGCACACTTAGGCAGCTCAGTGGATTTCCTGCCCTGAACACATCTGGGACAGGCGCCCAGCTCCGGAGACACAATGCCTCATCCATGGGGTCAGAGCTGCCCACGCGGGGCCCGGGGGAAGGGGGGGGTGTTTGATGGTGAGGCCGAGAAACATAGACTGCATGAAAGTAAAGATTCTTGGTTTTGGGGAACATGTTTTCATCTCTTCTCTTTAAAGACAGAGGCCCCTAAGGTGCCTAAACCACGTTCGACACAGAGCCCTGGGGGTGCCCGGGCATTCTGGGGAGGCACAGCTGCAGAACCCTAGAAGTGTCTCCCTTCAAGCCTCGCGTGGATGCTGCTTAGCAAGTCCTGCAACTGATGAGTCTGTGTGATGAACTCTTCAGTTTGAACATCTTGGAGCCGACTGAGAATACTTGTCAGCTACTCTTACACTGAATCACTAAGTCAAGAAATGCCTAGTCCCATGTGCGCAGTGGCAGCTGGAATGCAGGAGCAGAGCAGGGGATGAAGCAGGATGAGGACAGAGAAAATGCAGAAAACAGGCAAAAACTCCTCGAAAGGTCTTCGAGGTTTCTAGAGAGGAGGAATTACTAGTGCACGAATATTAAAAATCAGACATGGTCGTTTTCTCTGTTATTATCTGTAGTTTGTGTACCCAGTTCTGCTTGTATTTACAGACAAGAGGTCATTTTCTAGTGTGAGTGTTTTTCTCTTTTAAATACTCCTTTTGGATGCCTGTTGTGATGCTCATGTACTGGCACCGCTGCTGGCTTTGCTTGGGAGCGATGCCTGTGCCAGGCAGCCCCCCCGGCAGGGCTGCAGGAAGGCGCCAGCTGTGCATTAGAGGACGTCAGGCATGTTTGCTCTCGTTTCGGCACGTGGCTGTTTACATAGCAAAGTTGCATGCCAACTGTACGAGACTAAGCCTACTTTATTTTCGGTCTCCTTAGGTACAAGCAACCTATTCTTCAGTAGAGTCAAGGCAGGCACCTGGGCTAAGAGCTATGCCGATGGAACGGGTGAGAACTCTGCGCCAGGAGGACGTCCCACGCGTGAGCGAACAGGTGGTCACTGGGCGCTCAAATTCTGCTCACTGCACCAGGCAAGAGGCACCCTCGTGATGTAGCCACATCAATAGCTGAAAGATGCCATTCCATGATTTTTTAAAAACATATTAAGCTATTCAAAATAAGCTTTTGTGTGGTTATCAGTGTTTGATTACAATAAGAATTTATTACTATCACTTATGAACATAATTATACTTTAGAGATAGAGGATTTTACTACATGCTAGAGTAGAAACTTTAATTATCTGTACGAAGAAGACGTGATAAAATTATATATTAAAGCTATAATTACAGTACTAAGGAATCTAGTACCCAATGTTTTTTAGAATTTTAATTTGCGATGTTAGTTAAAACAACAATATATTTTAAGACATTTCATTACAAAGAACACCCTTGAATAATAAGGAATTTTTTCTAGTGAGTTTATCAGGACCAAAGGAATAAATTTTAAATTGCAATATTAAATAAATATACATTGCGCTTTTAAAAATCAAGATGCAATTCACAAAATGCTTATTTAATTTATTGAAGTAGTTCAAATATTTATTAATTTGTCCAATTAGCTGAGACATTAGGGGGAAAAATACCTTTAAAAAGTCAGACGAAAATCCTCCATTTTAACCTGACACTCACCTTCGTTTCAGCTTCGTTGGACTTCATCATGGCGTCATTTCAATTTCTTTCTTTGCTCTTTATTTGGTTCTTGTTTTCAGTTTTCATCTATTAATATTTTCGGCATTCTGTGGTTCTAGGAGAAGATTATTTATGCATCTATCTCAACTTCTAAGGCTCACAGATGAGGATAGATGTTTTTCTATTTGTGGAGAAATAAAAACTTGTATGAAGAAGACTTCTCCATTCCATTCGGAACCTTACTTGAGTCAAAGAGACCTGGAAACAGCAGCTCCCAAGTCCTCACTGCAGCACGCCAGCTCACGGGTTATATTGCTATATCGCCTATTGGACACTCAGATAGAAACTTTCCCAGCCAGCCAACATGCAACTTTGTATACGCTGCCTCTCAAGTAGTCTTGTTTAATCTAAACACAATGCAGCAAAGTGTAAGTGAGCCTCAAGCTGTGATTAGGGAAATTTGCCCATGATGGGAGGTTTCCTTTGGTTAGAGATGTTGAAAAGATACCAGCAGGGCATCCTTCGGGCTCCTGGCTAAGCTTGTTTTCATTCAGATTGGCTAAGGGCTTTGGCCCAGCAGATAACTGAATATAGGAACTGGAGGAAAATTAGGAGTGTCACCTCAGAGGCACGTCACCCAAGGCAGCGTACGTAGCTAAGCTTGCTCATGTGGGCTGCCTTCCGTCAGTCAGGGCAGGCTCAGATGCACCTTCCCCTCACCTGGCCAGCGCGATCAGAGGCGACCCCAGGCCTGTGTGCATGGAAGGGGCTGCTTCCCCTGAGCCCTGCAGTAGAAATCCTGTCCTGCATCTCTGTGTCCCTTCGTGTCGCATGGCCACGTGAGGCAAGGTTGTCCCAGATACACAACTGGTGAGGGTGCTGGAGGGGCAGGCCCACAGGCTGGGTGCCGCCCGGTGGGAGCCCACCTGGCCTGAAGCTAGGGTGCTGGAGGGGCAGGTCCGCGGGCTGGGTGCTGCCCGGTGGGAGCCCACCTGGTCTGAAGCTAGGGTGCTGGAAGGGCAGGCCCGCAGGCTGGGTGCCGCCCGGGGGGAGCCCACCTGGCCTGAAGCTAGGGTGCTGGAGGGGCAGGCCTGCGGGCTGGGTGCCGCCCGGGGGGAACCCACCTGGTCCGCTAGGAAATTCCAGACTCAAGAGCAGGTTCTCCACCGGCCGGGGGTTCTCGCTAACACAGAGCAAGGGTACTTTATATTTCCCTGTGAAGATATTTTCTCACAGTGCTTTTGGCTCCAGAGTGATTAAAATGTGTAGCTATGGGGCCTTGTTAAACAGCTTTGGGTCAACTTATCATAAGGCTGAATGTGTGTGCTTAAACCCAGGTCATAGGTACAGCCTGGCCCTTCAGTGAGTGCTTGCGCTGTGGCAATAGGGCTTTTAGTTGCTCCTTCCAGTCGTGGGGGCCAGAAAGGAAGACTGTGATGCCCTTTAGCACCCACCCTCCTTTTCCACGAAGCCTCGGTGGAATCTCTAAACCAGCAGTGGCCATGGAGTTACTGGGGCAAGGGGCTCAGCTCTCCCTGCGTTTATGCGCCACCCTCTCGGTTTGTCGTCCCGTCGCTCACGACAGCTTGGACACCAAGCTCGAAACGTCAGCGGACAGGTAGTGAAGAGGCCACTGGCATTACTTTAGGGCACGTGAGAAAGTGGCATGTCTGAGCTTGCAGACTTTCGGCCCTCTTTTATGAACAGTAACACGTGTAATGAGCATACACTGACCCAACTCTTCTTAGACTCAACCGAAGGTTTTTAAAAGACCCTTATTTTTTGCAAACATTACAGATGTTAGATGCTTTTCTTAAAGTAAAGAGAATTTCAGGTGCTCATAATAAAATAAGGTTTGCATTTTTTTTCTGATTATTAAAATAATACTTCCCTATTGCGAGAAAACTGAAAATACAAGAATGTACAAAGAATGGGAAATATTCTCGCATAATGCCATCACTAAGTGGTGACATACTGCTTACATTTACATATATTTCCAGCAGTTTTCTATGCACACATTTTTATATATTTGAAATCCTACTTTATATAAAATGTTATGTATATTTTTTGATAATGTCATAAGAATTTTTCCATATCATTGAAAATTTTGTGATACATTTTAATGCTTTCATAATTATTTAGCATATATTATATTTTGTGTTCATAATAAATTTAAATACCATCCTATTATTTAACATTTAGGTTGTTTCAATTATTTCACTCTTATAAATAACAGAGCAGTCAACATCTTTCTATATAAAACTTTTCTGGTTCAAAGTACATGCATATTTCTCAGGCTTTTAATAAAATAATGTCAAAACATTTTCCAGCCAGGTTGGACTAATTTATATATCGAGAGAATAAATGTTTCTTAAAAGCATTATTCATTTTTTAAATGAAAACTATATCTTGTCAATTTGATTTAATAAGTTGAACCTTTTCTTAAATTTATTTGCTGTTCGTATTTCTTCATGTCTGAGCTGCTGGTGCATATCTTTTGTATAATAACCTTTTGGGAGCCATTGATCAGTCTAAGGATGCAACCCTTCGCAATATTTGTTGTAAATATTTATACAGTTTTTGTTCGTTTTTAAATTTTGTTTATGATTTTTTTAGATACATATTTTACATTTCAATGAAAGAAAATCTACTTATGTTTTCCTTTGTGATATCTCCCAGTGCTTTCAAACTTACAGCTCTTCATATCCAGACATAAAATAAATATTCCTCTCAGTTTTAGAATAAAATTAAATTAAAATTTTTACATGCAACTGTTTGTCCTCCTATGATTTAATCTGGGATGTGTGTTGAAATCAAACTAGAAAACTAGAATGTGGTCTTTGAACCAATGTAAAAACAATGACTCTCATGTAACATGTCTGATAGTTCTTGATGGCTCTAATCAAATGTTCAAATTCATCTTGCCCAACTGAAGATTTGTTTTGGAGTTTAAGGAACCTTAGAGAGAATGCCCATATTCTCAATACCGAGTTCCGAAGGAAAATGACTGTGCCAGTTCCATCTCTGATCACCCAGAAGGCGCACGGGACACAGGGAGAGGGTGGCGCAGTGCCCGGCCGGAATCACACCTTCCCAGGTGAGCTACCTGTCCCCTGATTTCCCAGGTGGGTGCATCACTCATAGCCTAGTGGGTAAAACAAGCCTCAGGCAGGGAAGGAATCCAAGACTGGGATAAAAGCTGAAACATGTACTTAATTACCCAGCCACTTAAAAAAATTGTTCTAGTAACAAATAGAAACCTAAAATTTCCCCTTTTAGCCACATTCACATATATAATTCAGTGCTTTAATTATACACAATGTTGTGCTGCCATCACCGCCACCCTTTACCAAAACCTTACAATCTCCTCAAGTAGAAAGTCTATATGGCTACTTTTAAATAGTCAGATTTGTGGCAGATCATGCCAACAAAATATTTATTTGAGTCAACCTGTTTGTTTTTATGTAGCTATCATCTTAAAGTGGCAAATCAAATTAAAAAAAAATTGAATTCATTGTTGATTGACAATTTCTCTTTTTGGTAAATACAGATTATCTGTGAAAAGTTCTAACTACTGAGATCCCCAGATAATGAGTTCTCTTTATAATCTTCAGCACTCCCTGCTCCAGGTCAGTTTAAATACATTAAGAATATTCTTACAGAGTTCAGTTTGTGAAAAAAAAATTGCTAAGGGTCTGAAATAATTAGCAACTTTGCTCTTTAACTTTGATTACTTAAAAGTCTATTTTATTGATTAATAGGAAAACTTGCTCCAAATGTCCCAAACAAGGGATTTGAGCACTAGCAGTTGCAAATTGATTAAACTTTCGGATCTAGAACTCATCAAAAGCTGTGTGAATGCATCTATATTGACATTACAGGATTGTAAGCACATCCCATTTTCTTCCTTGCGCTGTCACATATATAGTACCAAGCAGAGCTGCTAAATCCCTTGAGGACCTTCCAGAGACATTTCCATTTTTCTTATGGCAGTAGGGAACTGCTCCCAGCTTAGTCCACCATCAGGGAAAAGTTTTCATCAATTATTCTCACAGTTGACTCATTAATCTTGCCTCAGGAACTTGTTGGTTATGAAAAATTAATTGGATGAAAGTACTCTGTTGCCTTTGGTATTTTTTTATACTTAAAAAACACAAGCAAAAGGCTAGAGAATTCTGATTATGTGCCCTGATATAAAACTGAAAGGAAGATAATGGCTATATTAACTTAAGAAGAGTGTGGGAGTTGAAGCAGATTAATATTGTAATTTTTCTATGCTCAAGATTGAATTGAAATGGACTTAGACAGTGAAAATGAAATTGATCCTTGTGATAGTTAAGCTCATGTGTCCAAGGGGCTAGGTTATGGCATCTAGTTCTTTGGTCAAGCGAGCAACAGCACTGTCCTGATGTTAAAAAACAAGTTATCTGCCCCCACATAGCCAAGACACGCAGGTATTTTGTAGATGGATTTACATTGTAAATTAATTGGTTGCCTCTATGGTTGACTGCATCTACAGCTGACAGAGGCAACTGCCCTCAGCAATGAGAGGAATTTCTTCATCCAACCATTTGGAGGCCTTGAAAGGAGAACTAATGGTTTCAGAAGTCAGAGAGAATAATTTTTCTCTCTCCTTCGGCCAGCTAATGTCTCCTGGGGAATTCATAAGGAATCTTCTTCAGAGTTCCTAACCTGGGGAATTCAGTGTCACCATTGAGTTAGCAACTTTTGACCTTGCTAATCCCCATGGTTGTGTAGCCAATTCCTATTTAAAAATCTTAATTTTACATGGATATGTATGTAAACGTATATATATATATATATATCCTGTTGGTTCTGTTTCTCTGGGGAGCCCTAATACAATGCTTCTTTAGGATCCATACAAAAATGCTATTTGTCTCCATCAGAGATACCTGGAGGGAAGATTTTTGAAAGGCAGCAATTTATAGACTGTCTGTATTGACTGTTTGTAATCCAAACATCTCTGAGTAGTTTGCATCAGACTTTACAGCATGCATACTTGTATCTATTTTTGACCCAGAGTCTTAAGAATTAAAAAAAAACAAGTTATTTGTTGACCACACAGCCAGGACACAAGAGCAGGACCAGTAACAGCAGCATGCGCTCCTGTTTGGAAGGGGAAGGATGGGGACAGCTAACAGTCACGTTCTCTTGCAATGGGGGACAGCCCTGGGCAGATGCTGCGAGGGAAGGGAAATTGCTGAGCCAGCATCAGCATGGGCTCTTCTCTCCATAGTTCTCCATAGTCTTGGAAGTTCTTCCTTTTTCGTTATCCTTTTTGAGCACATCTGAAGTGATCATGAAGATTGCACCTTTCTTGGAGGTAGAGTGTCTTTCTTAGTTTGCTTGGTTCCCCTTGAAGGTTGGAGGGGGAGCAGGATGTTTTAAGTCTCAAATAGTCACACACTGGTGGTTGCTCTAGCAGCACTATTCTTACAAAAAAATTATCATTTTTATTTTATTCCATTCGGCTCCATGTGATGATGGTAACACACAGTTCATTTCTGAGGATAAGTATTTTATTTTTTTCTACTTCCTTTTTTGCTTTCATACTTCTCACCCTTACTCCTATTCTTTTACGTGCTCCATCTCCTTAAATGCAGCTAAGTAGGACCTGTCACTACTTAGTATCTTCAGACACTTTTTCCTGAGTCATTTTGGCAAATTAAAATGATTTAGTGGGTACCATCTTAATCCATTCAGAGATTTATCATCTTGATTTTATCCTTGCACAAGATTGGGTCTTAATTGACCTTTGTAGCTCAAAGCATTTCTCAATTTTACTTTCTCCTTCTTCCAAAGCTACAAGTCCTTGGCTTTGATAATTTTATTTTCTTTTATTTCTGTTTAACAAATTGACCAATTCATTGCCAAGCTCTTCTCTTTCTGATGATCATTGTCAGATGCACCCAATAGCTCCCAACCCATGGTCTGTTTTGTGCCTCACCCCTTGGGATACAGGTTTATTAGTGCATGACATGTCTTCCAAGTTTGTCACAGACAGCACTTCTACTTGACGTTTTGCCACCACATATCATGGCTTATAGACAATGCTAACAGCTTCCTTACGTCCTGCTGCCCAGCCCCTAATCCACCATCACCTAGTTTATGTCTTCATTATGGCGAGAACTCACTTCTACATACCAATTTTCTATCCATCAGGAAGGCGAACTAATGTGTGGTAACAAGCAACATCAAAATCTTAGTGGCTTAAAACAACAAAAGTTTATTTCTTCCTCCTGGTACATGTTCGTCATAGGCTAGCTGGGGGCTCGGCTCCACATTTCACTCAAAGACCTGGGCTGGTTGAAAACTGGCCATCTCAGAACTGCCAACCATTGCAGCAAAGGAAAGATAGCTTTTGAGGGTCTCCCACTGACAATTAAATGCTTGTGGCATTTTACGATTCTGTTCACAACTCATCAGCCAGAACTAGCCACGGGGTCACCCAACCATGAGGGGTTCACTCCTGTCATGCACTTGGAACACAGGAGTAGGAGATATTTGGTAAAAGCACAGTGAATGCCACACACACGATCACATTGTTTTGTAATAATTATCTACTTACGTGTATAATTCCGTGTGTGTATTTCAGGCTTCACTGAACCATATGTCACACGCATAAAAGTCACCCATTTAAAGTATAAAGGAACGGCCTATTAGTGGGTCCACAAGGTTGTGTAACCAACGTCACCCATTAGCAGTCCCTTCCATTCCCCCCACCCCCTGACAACCACACATCTACTCTCTGTCTCTTTGGATTTGCCGATGCTGGGCATTTCACATAAATGGACTAATTTAATCTGTGCTCTGTTGTGGCTGGCTTCTTTTACTTTGCATAATGTTTTCAAGGTCCATCTGTGTTGTGTCACGTATCAGTGCTTCATTTTTTTTTATTGCCAAATACTATTCCAGTGTATGGATATACCACATTTTTGTTTATCCATCCATCAGTTGATAGACATTTAGGTTATTTTCACTTTAGGACTTGTTTAAATAATGCTATGAATGTTCATGTACAAGTTTTCATGTGGAATATGTTATTTATCTTGGATATATTCCTAGGAGTGGAATATCTGGTCATATGGTGACTCTAATGTTTAACATTTAGAAGAACTGTCCAACTTTTTTTTCCAAAGCAGCTACATTATTTTACATTCACCACAACAATGTTTTATGCATCCAAATTCTTTATATCCTTAGCAACACCTTTGCTCCATTTCTTATTTCAGCAGTCCCGGTGGTTGTGAAATGGTATCTTATTATGGTTTCCATTTTCATTTTCCTAATGACTAAAGATGCTGATCATTTTTTCAAGTGTTTACTGGCCATTTATGTATTTTATAAAGAGAAATGTCTATTCAAATCCTTTTCCCATTAAAAAAATTAGGTTTTTGTGTTTTCATTGTTGAGTTATAAGATTTCTTTGAATATTTTGGATACAGGTCTCTTGTCAGATCTATGATTTGTAAATCTTTCCTCAAATTTTTTTGGCTGTCTTTTTTACTTTCTTTTATGGTGTCCTTTGACACACAAAAGTTTTAAATTTCGATGAAATTGAGAATAGAGGATGAAGTTTCAGAATTTCATTCTCTTATGGCTGAATAATATTCCATTGTGTGTACAAACCACATTTAGTTTTTCCATTCATGGTTTGATGGGCATTTGAAATATCTGTTCAAGCCCTCTTTTTCAAATCTTTTGGGTGTAAACATAGAAGTGGGATGGCTGGGTCACATGGTAATTCTCCACTTAGCTTTCTGAAGAACTGCCAAACTGTCTTCCATGTGGCTGCACCATTTTACACTAGCAGTGAATGAGTGTTTCTATTTCTCCACATTCTCTCCAACCCTTGTAGTTTTTTTTTTAAATAGTAGCCATTCTAGTGGATGTGAAATGATATCTCATTGTAGTTTTGATTTGTATTTCCCTAGCAGTTGATGATGTTGGGCATCTTTCCATGTGTTTTTTATGCATTCATATATATTCGTTGGAGAATTGACTATTCAGTTACTTTGCCCACTTGCAAATTGCATTGTCTTCTTGTTGCTGAATTGAAGGATTTCTTTATATATTCTGGGTATTAGACTCTTATTGAGTGTGTGGTTTTCAAATATTTTCACCAATTGTGTAGGTTGTCATTTTACTTTCATAAATAGTAAAGTTCTTTGATGCACAAAAGTTTTCATTGTGATGAGGTCCATTTATCTACTTTTTGTTGTTGTTGCTGCTTGTGCTTTGGGTATAAAGACTAAGAATCCATGGGCTAACACCAGGTCCTGATGATGCTTCCCTGTTTTCTTTTAAGGGGTTTTAGAGTCCTGGCTCTTATGATCTTTTTATATGGAGTGAAGTGAGTTAATTTTGTGTATGGCATAAAAAAACTTTCTTTTGCATGTGGATATCTTGTTGTCCCAACACCTTTTGTTGAAAAGATTATTCTTTCCACACTGAGTTTTCTTGGCAACCTTACTGAAAATCAGTTAACCATAAATGTAAGGGTATATTTCTGGACCCTCACTTCTGTTCCACTGATCTATTTGTCTATCCTTATGCCAGTCTCACACTGTCTTGATTACTGCAGCTCTCTAATAAGTTTTGAAATTGGGAAATGTGAATCTTCCAACTTAAGTAGGGTTTACTTCTGCCATTCTGCTATTTGTGCTCCATATACTTTTTTGCTTTTTGTTGTTGTTCCTCTGTTCCTTAATTCATGCCTTCTTTTGCGTTTCACAGATATTTTCTAACCTACCCTTTACATTTACTTCTTGTCCTTTTTACTATATATTCTTGAATTGTTTTCTTAGTGGTTGCCCTGGGGATTACAGTTAGCATCTTAACTTAAAACAATATAATTTGGGTTAATACCCACAATTTTAATATTAAACGAAAACTTTGCTCCACTATATCTCTGTTCCTTTCCCACTCCTTTTTGCTATTATTGTCATGTGATTAATACTTTATATTTTATAACCCCCTCAATAAAGTTTTATGGTTATTGCTTCATGCAACTGCAGTTGAAAGCAGGAGAAGAAAAGAATTAAAAACACAAACATGCTTATTCTCTCTTTCTTCATACCAAGACGCTGACCTTCACTGGTTCTCTTTGCTTCTTTATGTGAATCTTCTCTGTCATCTGTGTCCTTCCATGTCAACCTGAAGAACTCCTGTTAGTATTTCTTGTAGGCCAGGTCTGCTAGTGACAAATTTTCTCAGTTTTAATTTTTAATCCAGAAAAGTCTGACTTTTCCCTCAACCATCTTGGTTGATAGGCTTTTTTTCTCAGTACTTTGAAGATGTCACTCCTCCTTCTTCTGGCCTCCATGCTGCCTGATGGCCCAAGTTAAAATGTCACAGACCCTGCTGTCTCCTCAAGCCAGCTCAGTAGCTTGTCTTTGGTGGATGAGGATGATTTTCTCTTCATTCTGTGGCTTTGTCAGAGTGCTGAAATGGTGGGTTGTAGTTGTTTTGCCTTCATTTTCATTGTTTTAGATGCAGAGTGAGTTCACCGAGCTCCTCACTCCACCGTTCCAGAAGTCAGTGCATTTCCTTCATTAAATCTTGCACGTCTCACACTAAATCCTCTTGCTTTGTGTTTCTGGCTCCTGGAGTCATTACAGTGCTGTTTAATGAGTGAATTACGGTAGAATAAATGAGCGCACAGACACTATAACATGATATAAACTCTCTTCTTCTTATGATTAAACTTGCAATGTTTATTATAGCAATAATAATAATTGCAAATTGTTTTACATGGCATCAGGATTAGAAACAAAATGAACTGCACGGAACCTGCCTGCAGCATATTATTATTTCTTCAGCTTTGATAGCCACTTAATATTTGAAATATATATTTGCGTTTGAAATTTATTTAACCTACTAGCCTGCAAGGAGTAATGCAGCTATATAGGCTACTGTCATTCTCCATATATTGTGGAAGTGGAGGTGGAAGCCCCCAGCAGTTAAATGACCTGCCCAAGATCACCCAGTGGGCTACGAGAGAGGCTGAGCTAAACCCCGAGCTGTTGTCATGCTCACATGGCACACCTCTTCCCTCTGTCCTCCTCAGACCGCAGTTCTACAGGTAAAAGTCCACCCTTGTTCTGGGTAAAGAGATACAAAGTAGGTAGTAGCTATTAAACTTAATATTGTAACCAAAATAATCACAAATATATAATGAAGAAAAACAGCTAAATTGTAGTAATATAAGATGAAGTTAATGGAAAGGAATAGAATTGAGTGTCCTTTATCTGAAACCCTGCGAGCAGACATGCTAAGACACGGGAGATCTTTAGAATGACACTGTGGTGCATGCACTGTAAAGCAATAGTTAGTCATAATTGAAAATTCGACTATTTCTACAGTAAAACATATGAACATTCATGCTACATGTGATAAATAAAGGTTTTAAGTAACACATGCCAGCTTATGTTATTAAAAAATAATTCGTTATTTTTACTTGTAGTAAAATACACATAATAAAAATCATTTTAACAATTTTAAGTGGACGGTTCTTTGATACGGGAGCATGAATGGTGCTGTGTAACTTTCCCCGCCCTCTGTTTCCGGACTGTCTTCATGAGAAACCAGAACTCACGCCCATTCAGCGGTAACCCCACACGCCCCCCCACCAGCCCTGCTAACCTCTCTTCTGCTTTCTGTCTCTATAATTTCGCTTATTCTAAATATTTCCTAGAAGAGAAATCACACAATATGTGTCCTTTATATCTAGTTTATTTCACTTACTGTGATGTCTCTAAGGCACATCCATGTTGCAGCACATACCAGCATTTCATTCCTTTTCCGACTGAGTAATCTGTCAGGTGGACATACCGCATTTTGTTTATCCATTCATCTGTTGACGGGCATTGGGTTGCTTCCACCATTTGGCTATTGTGAATAATGCTGCAAGAAAAATTGGAGTGCAGATGTCTGTCCAGGTTCCTGCTTTCAAGTCTTTGGGGAATAAACCTAGGAGTAGAATTGCCAGGTCATATGGTAATTCTATGTCTAATATTCCCAGGTTAAACGTTACCACCAAAGGACTGAAAACAAAAAGAACCACCTTTCAGATCTCCGAGCTTTAGGGGTTTGAGAAATCCTGACAAGGGACTACAATCCTGTAGAAGACAGAGTATGTGCATTGCGTGGTGATAAGGTATCTACTAACGGGCCCAGGAATGATGCTGTGACATGGGCTTGCAAGTGACCATCACAGGGCTCCCTCTTGGCCTGCACCTCCCACTTCCTAATACGTTTTTCACATATTTCTACATAGTCCTTAAAGTAGCCTTGCTTATTTGGAGTAATTTAATCTCATTTTATAGAAGAGGAGACCGAGGATCAGAGAAGCTAAGTAATTTGCTCAGGTCAGGCAGGTTCAAACCCAGTGTTTTCTGAATTTGAGAAGGCCGTGCTCTTTCCGGAACACAGCAATCGCAGGCTGGTACAAAGAACTCATATTCCCTTGTGTCAGAATATGTCAAAGACTCGGGACCTGAAAAAGGCCCACAGATGTTAGCTATCTGACTGTCTTGTCAAAAAGTGGATAAACAATTAATAAAATCACTTTACACTGAACAGAGACAACTCAAAGTATAAACAAAGAAATTAAACCTGGCTCTGACATAGATATTTAAATAAATGCAAGAGACTTGGGCCCCAGAATCTCAGGGAGGGGGGCCCAAGCACCTTACAGGCATGGAGTGTATCTCGACACCAGCAGACTCTCAGAAACTGATGCTCCAGTGACTTGAAGAAAAAATGGCAATAGCTCATCTATAGGTGGTTATAATGGCTTTAAACAATGCTTCTTTTAAAGCATCTAGTCCTATTATTAACAAGAAAACTAAAAATCTTTGCTACAAAGTCTATAGCTTAATGGTTCCGATAACTCTGATCTCTCTCTCCCGGTCCACCACAGGGTTAATTGCCTGCCCCATGCATTTTGGCACTTGATTCTAACATGTATAATTCTCTATTTCATGTGAGTGCAACTTGTCTTTCTGATTAGTAAACTCCCAGAGGGTAGGAGATTCATCGTGTGCTTCCTTTGAATTCCAGTGGCCTTAGCACAATGCTGGAAATGAGGTCTGTGTTTAAAATACTTAAAAAATTAAATTGGATTTGTTCATCTTGAAAAGCTGCATTACATTAGGATTTTTTCTTTTTATAAACATCTTCTCTAATGACAGATTTTGAAACTAAATCTTTCAACTGCCTGCCAATTGTTTTTCACCCTGACATTAATTTCAAAGAGTTCTGGTTGTTTGGTGTTTCTTCGAAGCTGAATCTGTTCACATCAAGTAATATTTATGAAACTTTCTTTAAATTACCTTCCTAAAAAGTCTAAATTAATGATTCAGATTTACTTATGCATCTGAGGCTCAGTGAAGATTTTTTTGGGGGGATACATCATCTTAAAGTAATCTCAATCATCCATGACCAAGGCATTTTAACAAATGTGGTGCCATCATATGGAACAGAATTGCAGCCAGTGCTAAAATAACCTTGTGAATATATGTGGCATTTAACTCCAGGCTATTATGGAGGGGAGCATTAATGTTTTTCTCTTGGAAGAGTGTTTCAAAGCTGACAGGTGAGACTTGACAGGGATTTAGTAACAGGAAGAGGTTTTAGCCTTCTCGGGCAACTGAATTATTTAGATGATTTCTAATATAAAATT
>PVIY010051948.1:0-15426 GCA_004026745.1 Myrmecophaga tridactyla | reverse complement strand
CAGTGAGAGAGCATACCCACTGACACTGGGATCTTCACTTCTGCCTTGACCCTGCTGATCGGCCTCGGTGGGATAGCAGTGAGAGAGCATACCCACTGACACTGGGATCTTCACTTCTGCCTTGACCCTGCTGATCGGCCTCGGTGGGATAGCAGTGAGAGAGCATACCCACTGACACTGGGATCCAGTGTCGACACCACCACCACTGCAATCTTGGCTGACTTAGCCAGCTCAGGCAACATTTTAAAGAGCTCCCTCCAGATCGCCCTGTGTCAATTCTTCAACATCTCAGGCATCCTCCTTTGGTACCCGATCCCATTCACCTGCCTGCCCATTCACCTGGCGACGGAGCTGGGCAACATCTTGGCAAACTGCCACTGGTTTGCCATCTTCTACCTGATCTTCTTCTTCTTCCTGGTCCTACTGGCCGTGTTTGGCCTCTTGCTGGACAGGTGGCCCATGCTGGTGGGAGTGGGGGTGCCCATCATCTTCCTGTTCCTTCTGGTGGTGCTCCTGAGGATCCTGCAGTCCCGCCTCCTGCGCGTCCTGCCCACGAAACTCCAGAACTGGAACTTCCTGCCTTTGTGGATGCACTCGCTGAAGCCCTGGGATGGCCTCATCTTCCTGCTTGCCAACTGCGGCCAGAGGTACTGTTGCTGCTGCTGCTGTGTGTGCTGCATGCTGTGCAGCTGCTCCAGTTGCTGTCACTGCAGCAAGTGCTGCAAGGACCTAAGTGCAGGAGCCATCTAAGGATATCCTCATCAAGGTCCGGGTCTTACAATAACATGGCCATGAGCACGGAGGCTCGGGATGGGGCCAGGTCTCCATAGCCTTTTAGGGGGCTGCCCAGAGGTGGGAGGAGGCAGGGACCCCCCAGTCCTACTGCTTTAGGTTCTCTCCTGGTTTTGCATGCCTTACAATACCTTGTGAGGATCCTTCACCCATGACGAAGCAGTGCTGACATCAGTCCTAATTCACAACCCCCCACCCCCGCTGCCTTGGTCCTCCACTCCCAGGATGGCGCAGGACGTCACTGAAAGAGAATTCAACAATGAAACCTGACTAGACAGTGATCGTGCCATCTCCTGCACAGGGCAATAGGACTTGGCTTCAGACTCAAACCATCCTCTTCAGAGGGAAAAGACCCAAGCGAGGAATTTATGGAAGGTTCTCAAAGGTACATGTGTAAATATTCCATGTATTCAGACACATCCAGACACGTATGCTTTCTTTTATTGTGATGAAGCTCAAACTTATCTGTCAAGGACTGGCCTCAATCAAGAGGCAGGGCAGGGGCAGCTGCTCCCAGAGGCCCTTGCCCCAGACCAATCTAGAGCCTGGAAATACTGTAATTGTTTGTAGCCGATGCATACTTGAAGGAGACCGTATTTTCAGTCTTTCCCATTTCCAGTGCTCCCCAAGTCCCCTGTCAGGTCCTCCTCACCTGCGCAGGTGGGGCTGTTCCAGGCAGCTCACATGCTATTCTCAACACCCAAACACTGACTATTTCATTCATTTTTACCTGACAAAGGTGAGGCAGCTTAGACTCTAGACTCCGGCTAGAAAGTTTCCAGAGTGGGAGCCATGTCTAAGCTACAAAGAGAAGTGCAGGACATGCTTTGTCTCACCTGCCTGGTGCTCGAGGCTACTTAAGAGAGAGCTGAGGTATCCTGTTCCCAAGTTGGGAGGATAAGGGCTAGGGAATGGTTAGTATTTTGGGGAGATGATTTATCTACCCAAAGCAACTCAGGTTCTTCTTAATTTGGCTAATTTAGAAGTCAAGCTGACAGATATGGTTAAAACCAAGCACTTTCTGAGTCACACTGGCAACTGGGTGGTACCAAATCTTTTTTTTTTTTTAACTTTTTTTATTAATTAAAAAAAATTAACAAAAAAACATTAAGATATCATTCCATTCTACATATACAATCAGTAATTCTTAATATTATCACATAGTTGCATATTCATCATTTCTTAGAACATTTGCATCGATTTAGAAAAAGAAATAAAAAGACAACAGAAAAAGAAATAAAACGATAATAGAGGAAAAAAAGATTATACATACCATACCCCTTACCCCTCGCTTTCATTTACCACTAGCATTTCAAACTGAATTTATTTTAACATTTGTTCCCCCTATTATTTATTTTTATAAGAACTACCAAGTCAGTTCTCTTGGTAGGCAAAAATTATCCTTTTCTTTCTGCATCTGAGCATAGAATGGTTCTGCATTTCTGCCTTATTCTTGCTCTCTGTGTTCCTAAAGGTAGCTTTCCAGTACAGATTTTAGTGGTCAGCTTCCATCCCTCCATCCCTCCCTCCCTCCATCCATCCATCCATCCATCCCTCCATCCATCTGTCCATTCATATAGGCATATATCATAATCTAAGCTAGAACATGTTTCAGAACTTTTTCCCATTTCCTCGTAGATGAACTCTGATTTCCTGCCCCCTCTGCATGCGCACAAAGCTCTGAAATTTTCTCAAATGATGGATATTAGGGCCCACAGAGCTGTGGTCATCAGGTAGCAGTGAGGCCCATGTGTGCCAATGGGCCCAAAGGTGCCTTCTGGAGCTCACTGTCCTATTCCTCCTTCCTGACCTCCATCAATCCCAATTCTCACCTGTGAGTGAACTTCAACTATCTGGGAAAGGGGAGTTTCTGCAGCTATGTTCCAAGACCCTGTCCTCCCCCATCCTTACCTCATCTCCCATCTTAACAGATTGGGAAATTGTTCTAGTTTGCTAGCTGCCGGAATGCAACACATCAGGGATGGATTGGCTTTTAATAAAAGGGGATTTATTTCATTAGTTCTTCAGAGGAAAGGCAGCTAACTTTCAACTGAGGTTCTTTCTTACGTGGGAAGGCACAGGGTGATCTCTGCTGGCCTTCTCTCCAGGCTTCTGGGTTCCAAAAACTTTCCCTGGGGTGAATTCTTTCTGCATCTCCAAAGGCCTGGGCTGAGCTGCGAGTGCCGAGATGAGGTATGCTGAGCTGCTTCTCATGGCTATGTCGTTCTCCTCTGCTCTTTCTGAATCTCCCATTCTACAAAATGTTTCCTCTTTTGTAGGACTTCAGAAACTAATCAAGACCCACCCAAATGGGTGGAGACATGTCGTCACCTAATCCAGTTTAACAACCACTCTTGATTAAATCACATCTCCAGGGAGATGATCTGATTACAGTTTCAAACATACAGTATTGAATAGGGATTATTCTGCCTTTACAAAATGGGATTTTGATTAAAACATGGCTTTTCTAGGGTCCCTACATCCTTTCAAACCAGCACAGAAACCAAATGAAACCTTCCCCTGTGTAGACAGCAGAGCCATTTATATACTTTCTATATTTATAGCCATGCACCTATCCAGCATTTTTCATAACTTTTATAGTAAATAGCCAGTATGATTTGTGTTTTATAGTAAGTCCTTTCATTTGGAAATGGGGTGGGCTTCTTCTGTGAAATGTAAGAAAAGCAAAAAGTAAAAAGACCATGTTTGTATATTTTGTGGTATTTTAAACAGGCCTCTGTGGCCATATGCCCATACCAGGCACTCTGTAAATAGGTAAGTTGAACACAACACCTGCAGTGGCTGTGGCCCTGTTTGTACTCTGATAATTTTTTAAAATCGAATCTCTGTACTTTTGTTGATTGTTTTTTTACTGGTTATGGGAAAAAAGAAATAAAAAAATAAAAATAAATGATTCCAGTAGGTTCTGAGGGATTTATACTTTCACAGTTTGGATTTCTTGCATAAACATATATTATCTTTATAAATAGATAAAATAATCATAAACACACACACAAATGTACATACATAAATTAATGTCATTTCCAAAGGGGTTAAATTTACTAGGGAGTCAGTTAGGACCTGAGAGAATCTTAATCTTTTCATTGGGGCAATGTAAGCCTAAAATTTTACGAAACTGGACTGACAGAAATAAAATTCCCCTTTTTCATTCTAGTGGTCAAGACCCAAGGCAAAGGCCTAGGATAGAGTAGCAGTAACCAAGATGAAGTATCCTGAGAAAAGAACCTGCTTTGTCTTATAAACAATGCTCTTCTGAAATAGTTTTCCCAAGCCAAACTGTATCCAGTTGTGGGTTCCAGGCTCAGCGGACACCCCAGAAGTGAACAGGAATGAAAAGAGACTTGAGGCCTTGAAGGAGAGGCCAGATGGGGGGAATGAAAGGAGGGGTTACAGCTCAGGCTTTTAGGACAAGGCTTACAGGGTCCCAGGGAAATCTGATACTTGTATTCAGGATCCCCCTTCTGGCTTCTACCTGTTGTGGATCGAATTGTTGCCCACCCCCCCCCAAAAAAAAGATACGTTGAATTCCTAACCCCTGTACTTCAGAACGTGACCTTATTTGGAAATAGAGTTGTTGCAGATGTAATCGGTTAAATTAAGATGGGGTCCTACTGCAGTAGGAAAGGCCCTTATTCCAATAAGATTGGTGTCCTTATAAGAAGAGAAGAGACATAAGGAGAAGACAGCCATGTGAAGACAGAGGCAGAAATTGGAGTGCTGCATGTATAAGCCAAGGAATGCCAAGGATTGCCAGCAAACACCAGAAGCTAGAAGAGGCAAGGACGGGTTCTCCCCTATAGGTTTCAGAGAGAGCATGTTCTACAAACACCTTGATTTGGGACTTCTAGCCTTCAGAGCTGTGAGAGAATAAATTTCTGTTGTTTTAATCCACCTAGTTTGTGGTACTTCATTATGGCTGCCCTAGGACACCAGGACATACCCCTTGGCTGTTTCCCATTTAGATTTCACAGCTGGGGGTGTTTGCTGCTGAACTGTGATCATAAGCCTTGTGTCTTTCTGCCAGGAGCAGAAAAGTTTTTTTTGGAAATGTGAGGGTAACGGTGGAAAAGGGAGTGAGGCTGGGTTTCTGGGAGAGGAGGGTGGCATAGAGAAGGTGAGGTAGCCGGCCACCCAAGACCCTCATTCCTTCCCACCACGAAGTCTTCCCTCTGCAGACACAACCCCTCTAATAATGTCTGTCACCAAATGGTCCTTCAACAAAAGATGAATGAATGAATAAACAAATAAATGAATGAAAAGAGAGACAGTTTATTGTTGCACCATTGTATACAAAGTCAAGAGTCAAATTCTTCTAGAACGTTGGTAGTCCCAGTTCCTTTGAGTCTCCTGACAAGCACCAAGTCTGTAAGGCCTTCATCTCCCCAAATATGGGCAACCATGGGGCGGGAAGAACTCTGTGCCTAATCCATGGGCATGGGGCTCAAGAATCCTCTCCATCCTACATCTGTGCTTAGCTGCCCACAGGGCCACAGATCTCAGTCCTTGGAATGACTTAGTAGAATCATGTATCCCAGACTCGCCTGACTCAGAGCCAGGTCTGAGAGTACAGAGAGAGGAGCCCTGGTCCCAGGCTTCGCAGGGAGAGAACTTGGTGATGTCATCTGGATGGTGAAGTTGCCCTGAATTTTAGATACGGCAAGACCACGATCGAGGTGTCACCAGCCCCCAGAAGGTTGTCTGTGCCAGAGGAGAGTGACTTGTGAATGAGGTCCCTTTCTGTGCTTACCCTGTGCATCCAAGACATGGGAACCCACCACTCCCAAACCAGGTCCTCGCCCCTGACCTTGGCTGCTGAATTGGGGAATAATAAGGGACTGGCTGTTGGGAAGGGGAGGTATGTGAGGGCATGGCATTGCTGAGGTCTCTCACCTGGGGCAGGGGGCAGTGCCGCCGTGCATACCATTCCTGGCAGTACAGGCTGACCAGGATGCCCTGGCCCAGAAAGAGCATGGTCCATATTAGCACATTCCATGCTGGGCCCGTGTGCCGATCATGCATGGCGAAGTTCAGGAGCCCTGGCACAAGAGAAATAGGTTTTTATCCAAGCTCCAGGTCCCTATACTTTGTCTCTTTGTCTACTCTCCCATCCTGGAGCAGTTGAAAGACATGAAGCAGGAAGGGCCCATTGGGGAAGAGCTTGAACTCAGCTCCAGAAACCCAGAGAGATCTCAAGTGGCTCACGTAAAATTTGGATTCCTCACTTTACACTCCAGTACCCTGGATCTCATCCTGGACCTCCTGATCTCATCCATTTCTTCTTCTTTGTTTCTTCTATGACGGCACTTGCTCAGATGCTCTGTCCAACCAGAAAACCTTCCCCTCATCGTCCAGGATATCCCCTTACTGTCTCCTAATGCTGCCTTCCTCCCTCACCCAATCCCTCCCTACCCCAACTCTCATGCCCAGCAGCTTCCCCTTCTCTCTTAGGTGCATGGCCTCTCCCATCAGTCTGGGGTCTCCAGAAGCAGGGCCCAGGCTTCTTCCTTCTGAATGACTATCCCTCCAGTGCCACACAAAGGTCAAGCTCACCTCCAATAACAAAGAAGAGTATCAGCATGACGGGGTAGAAGAAGCCCAGGACGAAGCAGAAGATGTACTCATGGACCACCGCGGAAACCAGAAACACACCCAGCATGGCTGATCCTCGGGCCTGGCCCCCAAGGAGCTGGCAGGGGCGAGGGGAGGAGAAGGAATTAAGTCTCTCTGTGTCCTCTCCTCAAAGAGCCCCTTTCACTTTCTCAAGGAAGCCAGGAGAGAGTGTGACATAATTGAAAGAATACAGGATCTGAGGTCAGAAAGGTTGGAGTTAGTCTTAGTTAAGAGCATTTCTTTAAATCATTGGGCCTTAGATATAATTTTTAAATGGAGATATAATAATTATTACTTCTCATTGTTACTGGGCAGATTAACTGTATATGGAAACCCTTGGTAACTGAAATTGCTATATGCATGTTCCTTGGAATGCTAATGGAGGGAAGAAATGCCCTGTGGAAGGGTGGAATTAAGGATAAGGAAAGAAGTTAGATCATAAGGAGGACTTTCCTCCCACTGGGTTGGGTAGTATGGGGGCAGATGGAAGTCAAGGGGGCTCTTAGGTCAGAAGAAGATGGGTATTATAGGAGGGAAGGAGAGGAGGTCCTAAAGAGAATCCATTACTGTAGGAGCTGAGGGGGACTGCAGAGCCCGTACCCACAGCCCATCCTGATATACGTAGCTGTACAGCCAGTCATGGACCACCACGTTCCACGTGCGGTAATAGTTGGAGAAGGATGTCGAGTTCCACCAGTCCTGGGGAAGGAGTGGGCGAGGCATGGGGGTAAGATCAGAGCCTTGTCCCTCCTAGGCAAGCCCATCTTCCCATCCTTGCCCCCTCTGCCTGCATCCTGCCCCATGTTCTGCCAGAAGGGCTGGCTTCCAGCAGAACAGAGAGAGCAGGTACTCTCCCAGCTCCCTCTGTAAGATCTGGGGACGGACCTGCCCTCCTCCCTACCACCCCTCTCAGAAACTTTCATAGTACCATCCACACAAATGCAATTAACGCTGACTGGTTGGGAGATGGAGGCGTGGCATTCTAACCACACGCAGAGGAGGGCATTTCTCATTGCCAGAGATCGACACCCAATATAGCCATCATTCACCCCAGATCCCTGCCCAGCCCTCCCTGTCTCCAGCTCCCGAAGGGCCCAGACTCAGGCCCCACCCGGTAGAACATCCTGTCTCCAAATCGCAGCATCTCTGCAAAAGCGTTGAGCCAGCAGTGGAGAAAGGCGAAGAAGATGAGTAGGAGCATGAAGATGCCTGGCAAATGGGGGCGAGGGACTATAGGTCAGATCAGGACCCTGGGACCCCCCCAGAAAACCCCTATCTGGGTTCTGAAAAGCCCCCACCATGGGTACCAGGATCAACTAGGGCCTCAACCCATATCAACCGCTTATTATTCATTCATTCATGCATTTATTCATGCGTCCATTCACTCATGAACATTTACTTGGCATTTATTCTGTGCCAGGTGTTGGGAATACAGAGATGAATCTCAAAGCCTCTGTCTATTGGGAGTTCATAGAATAGTGGTGGGGCTGGGGGGGGAGGGGTGCAGGAGAGAGAGAGAGAAAGAGAAAGAGAGAAATGTCTAATTATGTGTCAAGGTGAAATGTAATGGGGACTCAACATGGTGATCATTGATGTGCTTGGGAGTACAGAACAAGGGGTGGGGGAGTCATGGTGATTAAGGGCTAAAGGAAGGAAGGCTTCCCAGAGGAGGGAACATCTCAGCCATAAGCCTCCAAGAAGGAAAAGGATTCCAGGGCTTGAAAATTTCCATGGCGGGAGAAGCATTCTGAGCTGAGGGACCAGCATGAGCAAAGGCCTGTAGGCATGGAATTGCTTGTCTTTCAGGGAATAGCTGAGTTTGTGATGGAATGAGTTGAGGAGGCTGAGATGACAGGCTGGGGTTGCAAGGGGAAGGACCTTGGGTGTCAGATCAAAGGTTAGAATCTTATCTGGTACCACTTTTCAGTTTATGGTGTATTTGAGGGGCTAAAGGGAAATGTCTGAAATTGTAGAGCTGTGTTCCAGTAGCCTTGTTTCTTAAAGACAACTGTATAATGATATAGCTTTTACATCTATATCATTGTGATTGTGTCTGATGAGTAAAAAATATGGATTAAAAAAACCCAAATAATAGGGAGAACCAACATTAAAATAAATTGGGTAGATGGAAATACTAGTGGTCAATGGGAGGGAGGGGTAGGGAGTATGGTATGTATGAGTTTTTCTGTTTTCTTTTTATTTCTTTTTCTGGAGTGATGCAAATGTTCTAAAAAATGATCATGGTGATGAATACACAACTATGTGATGATATTGTGAGCCACTGATTGTATCCTATGTATGGAATATTTGTATGTTAAGAATGTTTGTGCTTGCAACAAGTAAATTCACTGCCCTCCCCCTGTCTACGTGGGACATGACTCCCAGGGGTGTGGACCTTCCTGGCAACGTGGGACAGAAATCGTAGAATAAGCTGAGACTCAGCATCAAGGGATTGAGAAAACCTTCTCGACCAAAAGGGGGAAGAGTGAAATGAGACAAAGTGTCAATGGCTGAGAGATTCCAAACAAAGTCCAGAGGTTATCCTGGAGGTTATTCTTACACATTAAATAGATATCATCTTGTTAGTCAAGATGTAATGGAGAGGCTGGAGGGAACTGCCTGAAAATGTTTCTTGAGGATGATTGTAGAATGGTATAGCTTTCTCAATGTGACTGTGTGATTGTGAAAACCTTGTGTCTGATGCTCTTTTTATCTACCTTATGAACAGACGAGTAAAACATATGGCATAAAAATAAATAATGGGGGAACAAATGTTAAAATAAATTTAGTTTGAAATGCTAGTGATTAATGAAAGGGAGGGATAAGGGGTGTGGTATGTATGAATTTTTTTCTGTTGTCTTTTTATTTCTTTTTCTGAACTGATGCAAATATTCTGAGAAATGATCATGATGATGAATATGCAACTATGTGATGATATTGTGAATTACTGATTATATATGTAGAATGAAATGATCATAAGTTAAGAATGTTTGCATTTGTTTGTTATATTTTTTAAAAATTAATTTAAAAAATTCCAGCCATTAAAAAAAAAGAGTGTTTGTGTTTGTATGTTGTTTTATCAACAAAAATATTAAAAAAATAAGAATCTTACCTGGAGGGGCCAGCAATGGAGGGTCATGAAGTTTTAGCAACAAGGTAGGGACTGACTAATGTGTAGTTGGGAGGCTTATGCAGACAGCAGTGTCAAGGGCAGATGGGAGAGGAAAGAAGACAAGTTAGGAGGCTGATGAGGGAAGGTCAGCAGAGACCAGGGCAGTGAGCACAGATAGGAAGGGAGAGGGTGTTAAACTGACTGCAGGTGAGGAGAGAAGAGCAGGAAGAGTTCTCTGATAAGGCTTCCTGAGGATGCCTGTGGCCTTCTCCAGCCCTGCCTTTAGCGGACTAGCTTACCTGGCAACGTGGCATGCAGAATAGATAGCAGCAGGGCACGGGTGCTGAAGGGCTCCCGGCTCATGTTGGCAAAGACAGGAACGCAGAGGCGGCCCAGGATAAAACAGGCATAGAGTACGCAGCCCAGGGCCTGGAGAGGGAGTGGGGGGCATGCAACTTTGGGAGGGTATGCTGGCAGCTGCTCTCTCACGCTACAACTCAACTCTGGCTCAACGTCTGCTTCCTTTTCCCTCCTCAGACCCCCACATCCCCAACTCCCGGAAGCGCCCCCTCAGCCCCCATGAGCCACAGGCAGTCCACCCTTCAACTCCCTCTTCTGACCTGGGCAAAGTTCTTGGCCACATAATTCCACCTGATGTGGGGTGTCCTGCAACAGCAATGGGAAAAGAGTGTTTCTCTCCTGTTATCCTGTTCCCTGTTCAGGCCTGGGCATGGGTTCTGGGGCCCTCTATCTGCAGCTTCCTCCATAGCTCAGGCCTAGGAGAGTTAATTGGAGACGTAGGGGTCTAGGACGCTGTGGACCTTCCATAGCAGAGATGGCACATGGATATTTTTACCTGGAATGCCACCTAGGGTGACCAACCTTCCCGATTTGCTCTGGACTGAGGGATCTCCGGGCCAGGGATAAAACTGGGCCAGTCATAGGCAAACCAGGACAGTTGTTTTTCCTAGTGTCACCATGGGCTGGGCAAGGAGAAAGGGTAGTTTTCCTTCACTTATGTCCTATCTTTATTATTGGATACTTCCTGAGAAAGTGACCTCAGTGCTTGAGGTGAGGAGAAAGGCCTGAGGGAGAGGAGAGAGGGCATTTGGGGATGGGGTAGAGGGTCTTACCTGGGGTAAGTGTCCCTGTAGATGAGTGTGGGGCAGAAGAGGAAGTAGAGGTAGCTGGAGAAACTGGGGGCGCAGATCTCACCTGGTACAGGAGTGAGAGGAGTGGATCAGTGAAGGAGGAAGGAGGATTGGGCAGAGGTGAGTGGGATGCTGGGGAAGAGGGTTAGAATTGATGAGTGGAGAACCAACCAGCTAGGACAAAGGTATAGGGGGGCTGGACGAGGGGCTAGAAACAGGGTCTGGGTGTAGGGTGGGAGAAGTAAAACTGGGCAAAAGCTGGACCTGCTCTTTTAACACCCACTCTTTTGCTTCTGTTCCAGGCATCCTATTTTTTTGGTGCAGGGCCTGCTGTGGCCAGATTTGGCCCCTACAAGGTCCATTACCTATTCACCTTCCCCTTCTATCCTGACTTCCTGGTGTAAAGTTCACACACCTTCAGTTTTTTTTCAGAATGGGCTAATAGGAAAGCACCAGAAGTCCTGAGCAACAGGGGTGTGAAGTCATGGGGATGGGACCTGGGGTTGCCTAATGACTGAGGACTACAGAGTCCTGTTGGAGGCCAGAGCTGTGCCCAGTGGACAAGATGGACTTAGGAAGCCTGAGTTTTTCTGAGGATCCTGGAGCTGCTGGTTCATTCATCCAGCCTAGAGGATTGACGACATAGCTGGGCCAGCTGAGGGCCTCACCTTCTCTGGCATGAAGGATCCCTGGCACAGCTTCTCTCAGGAAGGAGTAGCTTTTCATTAGGAGCCTGACCTACAATAGCGTGAAAGGGAGGTCAAGTTGCTGTGTGGCTTTGAGCAAACCACTTAACCTCTCTGTGCTCTCGTTTACAGTATCACGCAGGCAGATTGTAAAGATCTGTATGATCAGACCCCATGCTTTATATTTTTGTCGGATTGCCTTTAAGCCTCTCACAGACGGCTGCAGGGATGAACTGAGGGTAAAGGAGGACAGGAGAGGCCGGGACAGTGCGAAGCCTCTGACTCTCCGCGGAGTTGGATTATATTTGTTTAGCAGCGTCCATGTCGTTTGCATTTCCTTCGCGTCTCTCTCAGGTCCTTAGTAACGGACTCACGCCCTAGAAACTAGCTCTGCTTCCACGAGTGCTGCACCGGGGTCGGGGGAGGGAGGGTCTACTTCGTGTTGGGCCCCGCCCCTTTGCGGCAGAAATGACAGCTGCCCCGCCCGCCCCCACCTCTGACCCCGCCCACTCCCGCCCCTGGGCCCGCGGGCCTCACCCCTCACCTGCTCAAAGACCAGCACACAGCGGGAGGCAGGCGAGAGCTCATGCTCCACGGCCACGTGGACCGGGAGGGCGCCGAGCACCGCGGCGTGGACCGCCAGCAGCGCGCAGCCCAGGCCCGCCCCCAGGGTCCAGGCGCCTCCGGCCCGGGGCCTCGCCCACAGCCGAATGGTCTGGTAGGGGGCCAGCAGAGTGGACAGGAACATAGGGACCCACGTCATCAGCGCCAAAGGCAGCTGTCCGAAGCTGAAGATCAGTAGGTCAAACTCCAGCACCAGCCTTGGAGTGGGGGAAGGAGAGACAAGGGGATATCAGTGTCCTCACTCTTGCCCCTTCCTCTTCAGTGGGAGCTCTTCTGAGGTAACTCAGGTATCCCGAGAAGGTTCTGAAGGTGTTCAAGATGGCACCTCTGTTGGCCAGGACGTTGGCCAGGAACCCTCCATCACGGATGTGGGGCTGATTCTAAATGATCTTTAGAGTCTTCTGTGAATTTTATGGTGTTGCAGAAGGGGTTGGTATTCTGTATACCACGGTTGTCAGCATATGAAGCTTTAGCTTTTAGCTTTGCTCTTTGTTGGTTTTGTTCCTTTAAGATGTCTGTAGCTGTAGTTGTCCACCAGAGCTAATAGAATGCAGGCTGTTTAGTTTTTTGTTTGCTTAAGTTAAAAGTATATGGCTTGTGGCGAACAATTGGAAACAACCTAAACGCACATTTGCAAAGCACTGGATGAACAAAATGTGGCACCTCTATGGCCTGCAGCCATTAAAAAAAATTGAAGTAGAAAAACAAGTAAAAATGAATAAAGGATAAGAAAAAAATTTAAAATAAAAACAATGAAGTAGAATTCTATGTACTAACGTGGGAAGATTTTAAGCTATATTGTTGGGGGGAAAATCAAATTGGAAAACAATAGGTGCAGTATCTTATTTGCTTCCCAGTCCTCTACCCTCACCCGGAATACATCTTCTTTATTCTCACGTAGGTATGAATGTGAATGCATGGAAAATGGTCTGGAGGGAGACTCTCAAAATTGAAAAATGATTACTTCTGAGAAGTGGTCAGGGATGGAGAGGGTTCATCGAGAAGGACTGTCACTGGTGTTTATTAATATTTTAAAAAATAAAAAAATTAATTAAAAAACTACATTGGTTAAAACAGCAGGACAGTGGCATAAAGATAGATATACTGGCCAGTGATAAAAAAAACAAAAAAAAAAGAAACAAGGACTGTCACTTTATATATATTTGAATTTTTTACTATGAGATTTTATCCTTGTAATACCCATATAATTAATGACAACAGTCAACCAAAAGAAATAGCAGTTGCTCAGCCTGCAGATCCTTGCTCTTCTTCCTTTCACTGCTTATGAAGCCCTACTTTAGGGTGAGGTGGGGGACAGGAAATATAGACACCCCCGAGGCGTGTACAGCCTGTTTTCTGCCCCCATGCCAGTGAACAGGTCCTGTGGGGCTCATCCCCAAAGTGGAGGGTGCTCTATGGGGGAAGCAACCTAACAAGGCTCTTGTCTGCATGTCAGCATCCCCCCAAGACTGGGAGTGATTCACAAACAGGGATGGGGTCTGCCAGCTCCACTCTCTGACCCCATGGCTGGCACATAGTAGGTGCTCTTGGAAAAGAGTGTGTGTGAGCAGTGGGGTTTCGGCGTTTAGGAGAACACATGTGTGTGTACACTCACACACACACACACACACACGTGCAGAACAGCCTCAGGGCCAGGTCCATTCTGAGAAACGCTTGGGAGGTGCAGGGTGTCCCTAGAATGTCTGGCCCTGGAAGGACAGACCAAGGGCCAAGCATGGCTGGGAAGGGAAGGAATCCAAGGGAGGGTTTCAGCGGGAAGGTTGTTGAAAGGTCTTAGTGATACCGATTTGTGTCTTAGAATCAAAGTGGGACCTACCTGTGCCCTCATGGGCCAGTGGGACCCCAGGGTCCCTGATCTACGTGCCTGTCCCGGGTGGGTGGGGCCCTACCTGCCCTCATCGATGAAGTCAATGGCCAGGGTGCTGATGATGAAGACACATAAGCCGGCGATGAACATGTGGTAGATGGTGCGGAAATGCTGGATCTCCATCAGCTCACTGGGGGGACAAGGGCCCCGTGTGGGGAGGGTCCTCAAGTTCATGTAGACTAGCTCAGGAACTGCGGACACACGGGGTGGGGCCTAGAGGTCTGGAACTTTCAACTGAGGGCCAGGATGGGACTGGTGCTTCTGTCTAAAGCCCTTTCCAGCCCAGAAGTTTCTCATCCTGGTAGTCCTTCTTCCACAGTCACCTCTGGGGCATATGAGGGAAATGAGCCCCAGAGACCCTGTCTCTAAGTCCTGCCCTCAGACTACCTGGAGCCTGGGGAGGAGAAACGAGGTGTCCTGGATTCCCCACCGAAGCCTTTCCTTTTCCTCCCAACCCTTGTCCTGACCCCTGACTTACTCAAGCAGGGACTTGCGGATGATGAAAACTTTCCGTTTCCCCAAGGATGGCTTTCGGGTCCTGAATTGAGACAGTTGTTTAGGGTCACGACCCAGAGGCAGAAGGCAGTGAGCAGAGGGCAGGGCCATGCAGGAGGTCAATACTTGGGAACCAAGGGCAGTAATAGAGGAAGGTCAGAGCCAGGGCAGAGTGATGACCACTGACAGAGAAAGGCCCAGAAGGTGAAGGTCAGGGTCAAGAAGACAGGGGTGATAAGCAAAGCGCATATGAAATAATCTTTAGGGCTCATCACCCTTGTGATGGAGAGGCCCACTAGCCATTTCCCAGGCCCCTGTCTCTTCAGACTCTTACTTGCTCAAGGAATCTGGGCAAATGGAGGGCAGGGCTTTGCCCTGGGGTGGATAGGACTGTATGGCCTCCCACACGGCCTGATCCAGCAGCTCCATCAGCTGTCCCTGCGCCCCCTCCAGCAACTGTGTCTTCACAGCCTACGGAACAAAGCCAAGGCAGGGTCCCATTCCTTCCATGCAGTTGGCCATCCTCTCCTTTACCAAACATTTACCGAGCTTCTCTCTAGGCCAGGCACTGTGCTAAGCACTGGGGATATAGAGATGAACCAGCCACGCCCAAAGGTGCCCCAAGAATGTTCCACTTTCTGTTTTCCAGGGCTGCAGTGAGGAGCTAGGAGTGGCAGCAGGAGCCACGCTTTTACTTCCCAGGTCTGAATTCCAACCACCTATTCATCTCTGATCTTATCCCTCATATCTCTTACCCCTGACCCACAGCCTTCTCCCTCCTGGTCTCTGGTCCCACCGTGTTCACTGGCTGACTCTCGGCCCCTGCTCTGAGGTCCTGTTGTGTTAAGTTTCAAACTCCTCCACCTTAACCCTTAAGTCTGTCCTGATCTTTGAATTCAAGAACAAATCGCCTTTATCTCACCCCTCCCTCCTGCCACTCCAGGGCCTGTCCATCTTGACCTCTGACCTCTGATGCCTCTCACCTGCATGTGTCGGGTCCATTGCACCAAGTCTGGGGCTCTGTGCTGCTCAGTGTCTGCTAGGAGG
>PVIY010051947.1:0-15426 GCA_004026745.1 Myrmecophaga tridactyla | reverse complement strand
TTGGAGACAGATATTGAGCTATCAGTTTCATACAGTTTTCTGATGGGTTAAGAAACAATCATTGCATCTGGAATACAGTGGATCTTTGTCTGTTTGTTTCATTTATAGCACTTGTTTTTACTTTTTCCCAGTGAAGTTATGGTGGTGTGCCTTGAGGAGAGTACTGTGAAGTGTCCATTATGTGAGGGAGGAATCATTCTTTACATTGACACCTAATCCTAAGCAAGACTTCATTTTGGGGTTTTAGAGAAATATTTTTATAGTCTAAACAAATATTTAACACTTTGTATAGTATAATGGTAATTTAGAAGGCAGAAAATTCAGGCAGAAATATCTTATATTCTCCAAGCTTTAGGAAGGAATTTGTAGTGGACATCTTACAGTAAATATCTATAAAATTATGAGCAAATTTCCAACAGTCTACCCATTCAATATATTCTCCTTACCCAAGACGGTCTGCTTCCCAAGTTTCAAAGTCAAACCACATTCACAAAAACATCTGAATATGTATTTTTTCTTTCCAATTACTCTCAAAAGCAAGCAAAAGGATAAATTTTGAGGGAACTGAATGCTACAAATTGGCAAAATATCATGCAGAATATCAACAATGTTATAGTATAGGTTAAAAATATTTTATATTGCAAAAAAATTTTAAACTTGAGTGATTTACTTGATGTTTTATTGTTTTAATTTAATTTGCTGAATTTAACTGAAATATAAAAATGTATCCCAACAATTAGGAAAATTTAATGAGATCATTCATTAAAAAGAAAAATAATATTTCATCTTTGTGGCCATATAGTCTGTGTTGCTTTCCTGAAAGCCTCTTTGAAATCTTTGTTCCTCACACTATAGATGAGAGAGTTGAGTAATGGATTCACCACAGTGTAGAATAGGGCAGCCACTTTGTCTCGCTCTAGTGAGGAGATGGAGCTTGGTCTTGAATAGATGAAGAGCAAAGACCCATAGAAAAACATGACTGAGATCAGGTGGGAAGCACAGGTGGCGATGGCCTTGTGCCTCCCAGAGGCAGAGTGGATCCTCAGGATAGCCAGGAAGATGCTGAAGTAGGAAGTGAGGATGGCAAGTGTGCTGGACAGTACTGTGAAGTCCACCACACCCAGAAAAACTTTTTCATAGATCCAGGTTTCTGTGCAGGACATTTTCACCGGTGGTAGTGCATCACATAAGAAATGGTCAATGATATTCTTGCCACAGAACTTCAGGCAGAAAGTGTTGGCAATATGGGCTATGGCATTCAAGAAACCTCCTGTGTAGGCCCCAGCAACAAGACCAGCACAGAGAGACCTGGTCATAGAAACTGAATAGAGTAACGGGTTACAAATTGCCACATGGTGGTCATAAGCCATGACTGCTAGGAGATAGCACTCAGTGTAGGCTACTACACAGGAAAAGAAGAACTGGGCTCCACATCCAGCCAAGGACATCTGTTTATCTTCAGAGATACAAATGGACAGGATTTCTGGAGTATAAACTGATGTGTACCAGAAATCCAGGAAAGACAGATTGCCAATGAAAAAGTACATGGGTGTGTGCAGGCGAGAATCAATCCAGATTAAGATAACCAGGGTCATATTTCCAAGCAAGGTTACCAAATAAACTGTCAAAAATATTCCAAATAGAATCAGCTGCAACTTGAGAAGCCCACCAAGATGAATTCAGTTAAAATGGTGTGATTTACGACTTCTTTTTCCATGGAAGAGAAAACCTGGTTAAGAGTATGAAAAAAAAATCATTTAGTGATTCTCATATATTAAGAAATAAACAAAGGTTTTATGTCAACAATTACTAAGAGGTTTATATACTTTAATATCTAGAATCATAGAACTTAAGTCTGTGATTTGGGAAAACCTCTAATATTGACATCAGAATCCAGATTTAAAATTAGGCTTTTCAACTTTTTAACTGTTAAATGCAGGTCCAATACTGTATTTTCATCAGATAGTTGAGTAAATTGAAGCTCATAAAGATTACTTATAGTTTCCTGACTGGTCACCCTATTGAGCAAAATAGACATCCATGGAAGCACCAGCCCAATAATTGCCACATACTGGGCACTCACAAAATGTCAGCATCCTGCTTTTGTGCCAGATATTTTGCTGATATTGATACAAATGTTCTTGCAACTATTAGTAAAATTAGAAAAAAGTATTTATTTTTCCTGCTATTATTAGTTAAAATAGAAAAAAGTATATATTATTCACTATGGGTCTGTTATTATTCTGCCGTTTACCTGACTCATTTAATCCTCACAACCACCTTATAAGTTTGGTATGATGATGATTCTCTTAGTATCCTAGATGAAATAGAAGCACAGAGTGTGGTTTGTTTCATTTGTTTGTTTTTCAGGCATAAATAATTCATTTCTTTTTCTTGTATAAAAACTCTAGGAAAAACCTATATGGTGTCTGGTTCTCTGCCTGCAAGCTCTGTTGTGGTTCTCTACAAGACGGTCAGTGAATTTCTGAGATGAGAACTTGGTGAACACAGTCTTTTTCCAGATGTGGGGGAGAGATAGCTGCTGGTCTTGCAGATGGTATCAAATGAGGCTTTGGGGAAGTTGTCCAGGGTGGCTTGCAAGTCCTAATCAAACTGTAGCAGTGGTCTTTGCCAGCCATCAGCAGCAGTTTCTTGGACATGGAGTCTGAGATAATGCCAGTGCCCCTGGGATCTTGGATAAGACACAGAGGCACAGAGCTCTTGGGTCCTGTTACCTTTCATGAGAAGTTGTGGGGCTTGCAGATCTTTCTGCCCTAATAGACCCAGCACACAGGGACAATGGAGAGCTTAGCCAGAATGATGGCCCCATGGATGGTGGTGGCTGTCTCCTTGGTGCAATTACCTCCCAGACTGGTGAGGCAGGCCACTGTACTACCTAAAGGCCACAAAGACCTTGAACCTGGCTCACTAGCCAGTGTGTGTTGCTGTTGTACAGATATAATTTTCAAAATATCCTCCTTCAGGGACATGCCTAAGGTCACAGAGTTGGTAACACAAAACTTGTGTTTCAACAGGGAATTTTGTTGATCTAGGTCTATCCTCTCACCAAGTAAGCCATTTTTCTCTCTTATAGCTGAATGTTTTTCTCTCTGTTCTCCTGACAAAAACAATGCTTGTTAGTTTCTAACAATCTGAATTTTTTTTAACTACAAACAGCTTTAAATATATTTTTCTTAAGAATGCTTTCTTTTCACTGTCTTCTAGT
The DNA here is from genome assembly GCA_004026745.1 of Myrmecophaga tridactyla. Lineage (NCBI taxonomy): Eukaryota > Metazoa > Chordata > Mammalia > Pilosa > Myrmecophagidae > Myrmecophaga > Myrmecophaga tridactyla. Next base: position 12,200 of record PVIY010051947.1, on the reverse strand, counting down.
GATTTGAGATTTGCAAGTGTAGTTAGAACATTTTTGATTCCATGGATGTTGAATCTTAGGAATTACTCATTTTTGCTGTCAAAGCATAGAGAAACCATGAAAACTTCAAAGTATATGTCCTGTAGCCCCAAATCTTTGGAGTAAAACTAAAAGAAGACATCTATGTAAAAACAATATCTTTACCATTTTAGAGCCAATAGTCTCAGAGTCCAGTTGTCATGCCACATGTCTGTAACAGCAGTGAGAGAGAGCTGAAACTAAGAAAAGATTGTGATTTATTTCAATGTTTAATATTTACCCATAAGCTCAGCTAGGGATAATTATGTACCTAAAATGCAACCCTAATCTTCTAACCTGAGGTCTAGTGTTCTGGCTTGTTAGGAAGTGAGATGTGGGTGTTCTCATTTCTTCAAATAAAATAATGTTCCAGGCTGTGACTTGAGTGCTGACATGGGTAAAAGAGGCCTGGGATACAGAAAGGCATTCCATTTCTCCACCTATGTAAGGGATCTTGCATCATTAGCACAAAAAGTGCAAATGTTTTAGTCCTACAGCCCAGGTTCTTTATGACCCAGACTCAGCTTCCCTTTATAACCTTTTTTCTAATAACATGTTTTCACTAGCTCAGGATTTCACCCAAACTAGATTATTCACACAATCAGTTACCCCATAATAATGTTGCACAACTTAGCAACTTAACCATTGGATACATAACACTGTTCTATCACCACTTGTATGCTAAAATATTTTTCTGAATTTCCTCAAGCTTAAAATCAGGAATTTATGATTATTATACACATATTTGTACAAAATGTTGGGTTATAAAATCACTGACTCAATGGTTACTCTGAACTTTCTCTGCCACTGTACCATACATGAAGGTTTGCATTATCCCACAACTCTCCCCTTTCCCATGGGCCCTAGAGGACAGATGTCTTCCCTTTCAGTAAAGCAGTAAATGGTAGCTGGAGGGAAATAGCAGAGTTCTCAAGCTATGCTCAGTAGGAAAAACAGCACTATCATCAGAAGGAGGAAAACAGAAAGTATTATAGAAGTTTGTAGGTCAACTTGTAATCCTTAATGTACATGCTTTCACAGACAATCACACTGCTGCCAGTGCCTCAACTTCACCTCTTTTTGTTCAGATTTTATAAAACATTGCTCTGTCCCCTGGTCAGTGTAGACCAAAATAGGAAAGAGTTGTTGTCTCTCCCCCTGCCATTGAAGATGAGGACCCCATGAAAGCCCCCTGAAACTGTTCTATCTACTTGCCAAGCTGGACTTGTCTGATTTATTCTTGGTCTGTTGTACCCCTCACAGTTTGGTGGAAGGCTACCTTATTGCACAGCCCCTTGCCTAACTTGGAGCAACCACATTATCATGTATTCATAAAAGGAAATTTAGACCTGGGACTTAATGAGCTCACTTTCATACAAAATAAATTGGGCAATAATGGCAATGTTTGGACAAAACCAATTATTATCATTCCTGTTTTGCCATTCTATCAACTGATAACATGAAATTTCTAGTCTATTCCTCCATAATTATTTCCCAAAGGAATAAATGTTTCAACGGGGCCTTTAAAAATGGAGATCCATTGATCTAGTGATCAACTCATTATAGAGGTACAGAGAGCAGGGAGTGCACCCCCATCAGAAGAAACAGATTTTTCATGGTCATCAAATTCCAGGAGAGAGCTGGTGAGTTCAAGAACTAACAGAGATTGAATAGGGCTGGGTGGAGCAAAGAACCAGCAAAGAAGCTGAAAGGGTCATCAACCAGATCATAAAGCTTTTTTGGAGCCCTGCTTAGGATTTTGGCCTTCCAACTAAAATCAGTGGAAGCCAAGGTCATTATGAAGAAGTCACTCAATCAGACTAATACATTCAAAGTTCACTCTGAATACAGGCTAGGAAATGAATTGACAGGTAGCAAGGCCTCCCACCTAACAAGAAACTCTCTGAAACCCTCGGTCCTCTGTCACCTGTTCAGACCAACACTTTTACAAAGACAGGAAAAGTAAGCATTATAAAGTTCTAGAAAGAATAAACATCTGTTGCATAAACTGAATCATCCGAGTACATGGGACTCAAAAACAGTCAGCCATTAACATCTCTGCTAAACAGAAATTTATAATTACATAGCAATTTATCTTCAGGTTAATGGGGAAATTCCTAAGGCAAGGTCCTTTCAAAGTTGGAAAAGCTTTCTCCCTATATTTTTACCAAAGAAATTGCAAATTCTAAACAGTTGTGGATAAATAAATGTGATGAAGTTTTTTGTTTTATTTAAATATTTTTATTAAGAAATATCCACACACAACAGTCTATGTTATACAACTAATGGCTCACAATGTCATTACACAGCTGTGCATTCCTCACCACAATCATCTCCAGAACATTTGTATCACTCCAGAAAAAGGAATAAAAGGAAAAAAAAAAGAACTCACATATCCATGCCCCTTACCACTCCCCTCATTCGCCCACAGTATTTCAATCTACCCAATTTTTACTTATCTCCCCTTATTATTTTTAATGCTCCAGTAGAAAACTCAATATTATGGCAATCATTTTTATATCTGTGTGCAATAAAATTGTTCTGAAATTCAGTACCAAAGCTCTGATTAAAATAAAGGAAAAAGTAAAATAAACCACAAACCAATGAGCAGTCTGTATATTGCAAAAAGTGGCTAAATTTCTTTACAGACCCTGATGTCAATAGTGGAGTCTGTTTTACCACCCCTTGAACCTGGGATGGCCCTTTGGCTTGCATTGACCAGTAGATGGTGCCACGTTCTGTGCCAAGTGAATTATCAGGCAGCCTGGATCTCAGAGATTTTAAGTGCTTCTCTTTTTGTTTTTGGAATCCTGCCTCCACTATGTTAACAAAACAGGGTTAGCTTTTAGGCTTCCTGGTTAGTTCTCCTCTCTCTCCAGCTGACAGAAAGCTGGCAACTGATATGTATGTAAGTGGGGCTTTCTAGATCATTCATCCCAACTGAGTGCAATGGCAACTGATATATATGTAAGTGGGGCTTTCTAGATCATTCATCCCAACTGAGTGCAAAGGTGAACACAGGCAAATTGAAGCCAGGTGAGAGCAGACAGGTCTGCCACAGGTAGAACACATACTAGAAATGACACCTGATCAAATTCTGCTCTCACCACTTGGAAACTGTAGTCTTGGGACAGTTTCTTAACACTATCTCGACCTAAATTTATTCACCTTTACAAAGATAAGAAAATGTTTATGTTTTAAGACATGCTGAGGATTAAAAAATGTATATGAAATGTATAGTCCACATTGTCTAATATAAAATGATACTTAGTAAAATGGTAGCTAGTTTTAACGAGCAAAAAGAATAACACATCACCTACTTGCAATAGCAGATCTTGAGGGAATAAAAAGACAAGTTTCTACTAATACAATATAAGCCCAAATGGGATTGTCCATCAGAGACTTCTTTAAATTTTTGGTTTAATATTTTTGTCAGCTACTGTCTGTGATTTGAAAAAGCAGTGGCAGGCTTGGAAGCATGAATTTCATTGGCTTAGCTTTGAGAAGTTCAGAGATTGAGATTCAGCCCTGATACTTATCACCTATGCTATTTTAAGGGCCTCACCTTTCATCTCTAGAACACAGTGCACTCATTTGAGAAATTTGGTTGATCAGGGAAACCAATTTTCTATGATTCCAATTTGTTAACACCTCCTCTGAATCTATCATAAAGTAATAATAGATAACCTTAGGTGTAAAAATACAGTGTGAGTGAAAGATTGGCAATCTTTCATAAGTTTATATCTTTGAATGTATGGGAAGTCCTCACGTTTTTGTCTGAAGTGAATAACAGAATGAGTTAAAGACAACAGCCTTTTTTAACTTTAAGATTTGCATTCTTATAGTTGTTTACTAAAAATCAATCTGTGAGCTTGTGTTTTTCCTCTACCCTTTGGACCTTTTGACCTGTTTATCTGCAAATAATTAATAGCTGTTAGATTTTAGAATCTGGACCCATTTAAGAACATGAAAACCAAAGATCATCCATCAGAGCATATATATAAAAACATAAAATTTTAGAAGTTTCACAAATTACCAGGTATCTACCCAGGAAATTCTGGTTATTTCAGAATATCAGGATTCTGATGATCATATTAAAAATTCCACACTTGGAATATGCCTAAATCTCCTTCTAATGTTAATTTTTATAATTATAAGAGATGGGTATTAGATATATCAAATTTGTCATGTTTGAAACTGAATTCCTATATTTCACTTCCAAATGTAGACTATCTGCTCATTCCCCCAAGATCGGTTCATAAAATTCTACTCTTCCAGTTTCACAAAGCAAAAATTGAGTGTTATCCTATTCACTTTCCTTCCTATGTTATCTTCAATTTCCCAGGATTTCCTGGTGTAATTACATTCCTAATAAATCCTAATCTGCCCATTTCTCACCACTTCCACTACTACTACCTGAGCCCAAACATCATTTTTCCCAAGCATACTGCAATTGTCTCATAACTGTCCACACTCTTCACCTCCTATTGTCTATAGTATTCATTCCTTTAAAAAAAAATGCCAGCCAATATCACTCCTGTACCTGTAAGTGCTCCCATTTTACTCTAAAGTCAAATTTCATGCAATGCACCCAAGGTCCTGTATAAGCTGGCCCTCCAGTAATAAGTATTTTTATCTTTTAACATTTGCTCCAACATTCACTCTGTTCCATACTTGAATGGCTTTCTCACTGCCTCTCAGAAATTCCAACAATACCCTAGCATCAGAGATATTGAACTGTCTCTTTTCTCTGTCTGGAACACTCTTCTCTCAAATAATTGCATGACTCATCCACATATCTTTTCAGTCCATTTCAAATGTCATTTTCTAACTAAAGCCCATCCTAATCACTCTGTTTAAAATTCCATGCCCAGCTCCATGTTGCAATGCTCAGACTCTATGTTCCCCTGTACTCAGTGTATTCTTCTAACTCCTGCTTTTTAAGTTTATTATCTTTATTTCACACCAGAATGCAACATCCACACAGGCAAAACAAGTTGTCTTTTTGTTATGTTTATTTTGTTTCCTTTTAGTATTGTGTCTCCATCATATTAAACAGTTCCTAATAAATAATTTGAACACTACAGCTATTTCTAGAAAGAATAAATGGATAGTTATATTTATATTCAGTAAAAATTCTACCCTCAAGGGGACTCTCACAGATCCATGTCCATAAGACTAATAAGAAGGAAAAAAATAAAAGAGGGGGCTCATTCCCAAGACCTCAAATCCATCTTGGGGGAAATAAAATCCATTAATAAATGAAAATGAAATAAAAGGCATAGGAACAATCAGACCTGTATGGCTTCTCAAAATGTATTTTGTCTATAACAATCCTACTGTCTGCTTCCTTCAGAAGGACCACTCAAAATTCTGTGGAAGGATTGTGTCTCTGTGGCATATGAAAATTATTATCAGCAAATAAAAATAGCATCCACTGATAACCTGGAACACACAATTAAGAGTAAAAAGCATGCCACATTTTTTGTCCCTTAGATTTCTCCACTAAGTTACAGAATATATGATGGCCCCAGTGCAACTACCAGAATCAATTTCCAAGTTGAGATGAAGGCCAGGTGCATCATTGGATGGCACCCTATTTTACAGGGGAGCATATGAATGTATGAGTGTGAGAGTGTATGAACATGCATGAGTGTGTGTGTGTGTGTGTGTGTGTGTGTGTGGCAAAGCAATGACCCTTTGAGGGTCAGGTTAGACCCTGCATTCCCATATTCTGATGTTAGCTGAGGGCACAGAGAGGTAAAAAATGCTTCACTACCCTTTACCCCGGGTACTTACCTTTGGTCAGAAAGGCAGATTCCCAGAAATGTCACCCTTTTCCCTCCCCTCTGATGTTTTAGAATGCCTTTGTTTGGATGTGATATATGTAGTCTTCCAGAGCCCTTTGGGACTCCTTCCATGCAACAACCCAGACAAATTTACTTCAGTCTCCAAAGACTCAGTTATAAAACATTAGTAGTTTGGAGGATGATACATTATTTAGGATATGGTAAAACAAGGAGTGTTTTAATAAAAATTGGCCCATTGTAAATGTGTTAGTATTAATATTAAATGTGTCATAGAAATTTTTGAAATTATGCTAATTATCTTTTCTAGAATATATCTTGTTGTCCATAGTTTTGTTCCTTGCCACATGCTCTTTGTTCTGGCCATGTTATACTTCCTTGTTTTGCCTTTCAGGTATCTATCTATCAGATAACATGAACCTATCCATCAAATGACATGACCTTTTTGTGTTGGTACAACCTCATTCTTTATAGTTAAAAATGCTGTTACATGTAGAAAATATGTGATATCACATTGAATTATTCTTTATTTTTAATTATGACTTTATTGTATGTAAAACTGGAAAACCAAAGAAATACAAGTATTCATAGACCCATCTTTGCCATAAGTCAATGTTTCACAAAGTACAGATTGTCATTCTGAATTATGCACATAGGATTTAAAGCTTTTTGAAGTCTTTCAATTTTTTCTATCATCTATTTCTGCCTTAGTCATATAATTGTTATATTTTTATGCTTGATTCTTTGGTGAAAACTCATAATGACCTCAAGTAAAGGTGTTTGTTCTGGCATGAACTAAGGAAGTTTATCTTTATGGTAAACCAAGAAACAAGAATGAGGAAAAAATAATAATAAAACTTGTATCTAATGTCACTTTATAGTGGGTCATTTTCTCACAACTTCCTAACTCATATTCTCACTCAACAAGTAGTGTAGCATCTTTGGAATTGTGATTTCTTAGTTTACCCTCAATAAATCTCTCCAATGAATAATTCAATGCAAATCATTTAAAAAATATATATCTTAGAATTATTCCTTAACCAGAATCATGACTCTCATTTTCACATTTATAGGTTAGATTATACAAATGGCAACTTATGAACTGCTAAATGTAAGTAAAAATAAATCTGCTTTTCTTTAATCATCTCAAATATGGATAGTTTTGTAGACTATGTTCCAAGCAAACAGAGAGCAGTTCTTCCAAAAACCACAGCTCTATTTATACTCAATATTTTTTTACTTATTTTTAATTTTTTTATTGTATAGTATATACATATATATATAACAATATACATATATATACATATATATATAACATATATAAGAAGTGGAAAAATAAAAAAGCAAAAGTTTTCAAAGCACTCTTCAATAAGTAGTTACAGGACAGATCTCAGAACTTGTCATGGGCTACCATATGATCCTCTCAGATTCTTCCTTCTAGCGGGGATACAAAGTTTAAATATGTTTTTATCACTTCAGTTGACTTTTTTGTGAAAAATAACATATATACAAAAAAGCAATAAATTTCAAAGCACAGCACAACAACTAGTTGTAAAACATATTTTAGAGTTTGACATGGGTTTCAAGTCTATAATTTTAGGTTTTTACTTCTAGCTTCTCTAAGATACTGGAGACTAAAAGACGATTTAATGATTCAGCAATCATATTCATTCATTAAATCTTGTCTTCTCTCTATAACTCCACAATCACCTTTAATCTTTCTATCCCTCTCTTTAGGGGTGCTTAGGCTATGCTCATTATAACTTTTTCATGTTGTAAGGGTCTGTCTCTAATATGAGATAGGGAGATGGAACTATCTGATGTTCTGGAGAGGATGGGCCCTCTATTTTCAGGACTCATCTAGTCCAGGAACCCATCTGGAGTTTGTAGTTTTCTGGGAAGTCATATGAGTGTATGGAACACTTGTGGAAATCTATATATTGCCCTAGGTGTTCCTTAGGATTGGCTGGAATGGTCCTGGTTGGTGTTTGGCAGTTTATGATAGGTAGCAGTGTCTAACTGAAGTTTTCATAAGAGCAACCTACAGAGTAGACTCTTGACTCTATTTGAACTATCTTTGCCATGGATACCTTTTTAGTTACACTTCTTTATACTACATAAACTTTGTTTTTTTTGTTTTTTGGTATGTGCAGGCAGTGGGAGTCAAACCTGGGTCTCAGGCATGGCAGGTGAGAATTTTGTCACCGAGTCACCATTGCACCACTCTACTACATAAACTTTGTGCTAGTATACTATATTACACTTCTATACTACAATATTTTAAAAACACCCTCAAATACATCAATATATAGCTTAAAAACACAAATTAACCTGGTGTTTCCAAATTATCAAATTATTTCCTCTTTTCTTAATTTATTTATTTCTGAGAGTTCCAAGATGATTACAATGACATAGAGACTATTTGCAAAAATACATCCATTGCTGACCAAGTATTTTCATTTAAGATACCTTGTTTCTAGCCAATACTTTCCTCAAGGCATCTTTTACATCTTTATTTCTTAAGCTATAGATCAAAGGGTTCAACATTGGAATCACAACAGTGTAGAAGACTGACACCACTTTATCCCATTCCAGAGCATGGCTAGTGTTTGGTCTGGAGTAAATGAAGAGAATTGAACCATAGTACAAGGTGACAGCTGTCAGGTATGAGCCACATGTGGAAAAAGCCTTCAGATGTCCTTGGGTAGAGCAGATATTCAAAATGGCGATGATGATGAAGAGATAGGAGGCAAGAATAAGTACAGTGGGAGTGATGACATTTGAGGCAAGTATGAAATAGAACACAGCCTGGTAGTCCTTCTTAACACCACATTCCAGCTTTACAAGAGGGGGCAGATCGCAGAAGAAATCATCAATGACATTGCTGCCACAGAAGCTCAAGGTAAATGTTTTGCTGGTGATGAGAGTTGGGTTAAGAAAACCACCAAAGTATGAAGCTGCAACAAGACTGCCACATATCATTGGGGACATTGCCTGGGCATAAAGCAAGGGATTGGAGATGGCCACATAGCAGTCATAAGCCATGGCAGCCAACAAGTAACACTCATTATAAGCAAGCCCAGCAGAGAAGAAAAACTGAGCCAAGCAGCCAGCAAAGGAGATGCTTTTGTCTTCAGAGATGCAGGTCATCAGGATTTTCAGTGCATAGACAGAAAGATACAAAAGGTCCAGGAATGACAGATTCCCAATAAAAAAATACATGGGTGTGTGGAGTGGAGAATCAACACAAATCAGAGAAATTAGGGTGATATTCCCCATGAGACTGAAGATGTAAATTATGAGAAAGATTTAAAAGAGTACTCTATAACTGCAGATCAGCTGTGAAACCTAAAAGAATGAATTCCTTCACTTTGGTGAAATTTTTCTCTTCCATGGAGTTTTGATTTCAGTCCTTTTCTGAAAGACAAAAAAGTACGTCATGAGTTAAGATATCTGCATTGCCCTCTTGCCAGCATTGCCATTTTAAATCATTAAAAATCTCAAGTGACACACATACATGATTCATGGTTCACTGTTCATGCTGAATTGGGTATTACTCCATTTTGGATAGCTGGGTAACCAGTTCTGTGCTGCTGTCTTAAGATTTCAGTTGTGATGCCCACTGTGTAGTGTGTGTCACATTATATTTTTATCTAATTTTTCTTTGTTTCAAGAGGAGATGTGAGTTGTTTATCACCTCTTTCTCTTGTACTTAGGATAATTGGAGACCAATAGAAACAATATAAAAAAGAAGATTCAATAAGGTACTCTGATATCTCTCCCCCTTTTTTCCCCACTGATTGACCTGGAGAAGCAAAATTTATTCTGTTAGCTGCATTTTGGAATAATATGGAAGGTCACTAGACTTTAGTTTCCCTGAAGGCTAAAATTACTAACTATACATAATTTAACTTTCTTTCCCTATAACCAAGTACAAAAGTTGGAAAGAAGTAGAAAATGTGAAATTCTTGTATAAAACACTAGATTCCCCTACATAATTTTTATTTTTTGAGATCACAGCAATGTATATGATCATCAAACACACGCTGGGGGGAAGTAGGACCATAATAATTGATGGATATGTGTGTTGATTTTACTGGTTGAATCTTCTATAGTAGAGCTGAAAAACACTGGCTCAATGAAAGGCCTTGGTTAGTGATGATGAAACACTGAAAATCCTGTTCCCTTAGAGTTTCTGAGTAATGGGGGAAGTACCATCACCACTTGTCTATGTGACAACCCAGACGTCCCTAGTGCAACTGACCACCATCAAAAAAGGGCAAAATTGTGATTACCAGGTTCTCAATTGGCAGAGGAACTAACATTTTTGCTTTGGGTATATGGCTTAAAAATCTTTTAAACTAGAAAAAAAGTCTTATTTTGGCTATTATGCCAGGCATCACACCTAAAATTGAGCTAGAAAATTAAAGCCTGCTCTCTTGAAACTGTTCCTATTTGATGAGAACATATTCTACTAGAATGGTAATAAATTCTATTTTTTTTTACTCTAAAACAAATTTTTATGTGATAATAATGGTAAAGAAAAAGTTCTTCATAATATCTGAAAGAGGATTGGAATAAGTGACACTTTAGTTTCCTTAAGTACTTTAGGGCTCTTGAATGCTAACTATGTGTTCAACAAACTGTATTCCTGGAAGTAGCTGACAGCCCAGAATTAGGAGACATGGGTTCTGATCTAGGTGCCCTCTGCCATGTTTAAATAAAACCATCCTCTCTAGAGCTCTGTTTACTCACCTGTCTTTTTTAGTTCATTGGGAATTTCTGATTTCATAGGAGATCACAGATTTTAGAAAGCACTTTGGAAAACTGGAAGTTTAAAACCGGATTTTGCCTTCTCTATAAATTCATAACTTCAGACCAAATTCAGAATAAAAATTGCAAGAGATGATTCTTCCCTAATATCTTTGTTTTCCTCAACTGTTATTGAAGTAAAAAATTAATATGTTTTAGTTTTATATTATTTTATTATAAACATGAATATATTTCTCAAGACTTTTACACATAAAAATGGGCTTATGGTGGCTACTGTAAGACATAAAATACAGGAAAATAGCATAAATTAAGAATATGGGGGGTGCAAGGATAGTTCAGTGGTAGAACTCTCACCTGGGAGAGGGGAGACCTGGGTTCAATTCCCGGCCCATGAACTTCTCCAAACAAACAAATACACAAAAAAACAAACAAAATACAAATGAACAAAAATTCAACAAATAGTGCTGCAATAATGGATATTTACATGGAAAAAGAATGAAATGTGACCTCACCCATACAGCACACAAAAATAAAAAGAATATGAGAACAGGAAAAACAAGACAACATGGAAATTGAGATGAAACCTGTTACATGAGTCCTATCTATGGCTGTGATTTGAAACTTCCTACAGGCAAAATATACAGTTAGAAAGTCCATAAGACAGGTAATCAACCAAAAAGGTGGACAACATATTGCCTTTTTGATACTAACTTTCAGAAATCATTTCTGCAGAGATTCCTTATAATGAGAAAGGATGAAATATAATCTATAATTATTTAATATTTTGCATATACATTCTTATCTGTAGAGACACAAAGGAGATTTTCTTACTTGAGCTATATTAGTTCATAGATTTAAAGTTGGCTGCATGACTTGTTTGGTTCAAGGGGTGCTGGAAATCTCCCTCCACAAAAAAACACTTCTCGTTTCCATCTATCAGGTATCTTTCTTCACCAGATGGCTTCCTAAGAAGTAGCTACACCTGGGATGAGTCACACAGACATGAGCTGATCACAGTGAGATTTCTCAATGTACTCAAGGCTTAATGCACCTGCTGTGTGTTGCATTTCATTTAAAACTTTAATCAGATACTCTTTAAATTATATATTAATTATAACTGTGAAGTATTATCCAAAAGTGACACATAATTTCAATCCTTCTCTACAGCATTGTCTACTATAGTTGAAGAAACATTTTAATGTCAGGAAAGTTTAATCCAATTCAATTTTTTTGTACATTAACCAACTCAAGGGATTAATATGGTCCCTGCATGGTAAGAGCAAAGACAACAGTGGAAGATGGCTACAGAGAGTTTATCATAATGAAAAATCCATCAAGTCACACCTGGTTTTCTGTTTCACTGACCAAAGAAATAAGGCCCAAAGAGAGTACATTTTGGGCTCTTTAACTTTTTCTAACAAATACTACAGAAAAATAAATCTTATTTATTTCAAAAAGAATAATTCCATTATAGTATAATTACATTGAGTTGTTTTGTTTTTGGTTCTGGTTTTGTTTTTTTTTTTTGGTCTTTTTTCCATATTGTGATTTACTGCATTTTTT
>PVIY010051946.1:0-15424 GCA_004026745.1 Myrmecophaga tridactyla | reverse complement strand
TCAATCTTTAACATCTATCTTTCTTTCTGATTTCATTTACGCCCCTAGTCCTCCTCCCTCTATCATTCTCACATGCAGCTTCATTCATTGTTTTAACATAATTGTATTACAGTTAGGTAGTATTGTGCTGTCCATTTCTGAGTTTTTGTATTCAGTCCTGTTGCACAATCTGTATCCCTTCAGCTCCAGTTACCCAATATCTTACCCTATTTCTATCTCTTGATGGTCTCTGTTACCAACGAAATATTCCAAGTTTACTCACTAATGTCAGTTCGTATCAGTGAGACCATACAGTATTTGTCCTTTTGTTTTTGGTTAATCACACTCAGGATAATGTCCTTAAGGTCCCTCCATGTTGTTACATACTTCATAACTTTATTCTGTCTTACGAGTGCATAATATTCCATCATATGTATATACCACAGTTTGTTTAGCCACCCGTCCGTTGATGGACATTTTGGCTATTTCCATCTCTTGGTAATTGTAAATAATGCTGCTATAAACATTGGTGTGCAAATATCCGTTTGTGTCTTTGCCCTTATGTCCTTTGAGTAGATACCTAGCAATGGTATTGCCAGGTCATATGGCAATTCTATATTCAGCTTTTTGAGGAACCACCAAACTGCCTTCCACAGCGGTTGCACCATTTGACCTTCCCACCAACAGTGAATAAGTGTGCCTCTTTCTCCACATCCTTTTCCAGCACTTGCCATTTTCTGTTTTGTTGATAATGGCCATTCTGGTGGGTGTGAGATGATATCTCATTGTGGTTTTGATTTGCATTTCTCTAATGGCCAGGGACGTTGAGCATCTCTTCATGTGCCTTTTGGCCATTTGTATTTCCTCTTCTGAGAAATGTCTGTTCAACTCTTTTTCCCATTTTGTAATTGGATTGGCTGTCTTTTTGTTGTTGAGTTGAACAATCTCTTTATAAATTCTGGATACTAGACCTTTATCTGATATGTCATTTCCAAATATTGTCTCTCATTGTGTAGGCTGTCTTTTTACTTTCTTGACAAAGTTCTTTGATTCGCAAAAGTGTTTAATTTTGAGGAGTTCCCATTTATTTATTTATTTCTTCAGTGCTTTGGGTGTAAGGTCTATAAAACTGCCTCCAAGTATAAGATTTATAAGATATTTCCCTACATTTTCCTCTAACTGTTTTATGGTCTTAGACCTAATGTTTAGATCTTTGATCCATTTTGAGTTAATTTTTGCATAGGGTGTGAGATATGGATCTTCTTTCATTCTTTTGCATGTGGATATCCAGTTCTCTAGGCACCATTTATTGAAGAGACTGTTCTGTCCCAGGTGAGTTGGCTTGACTGCCTTATCAAAGATCAAATGTCCATAGATGAGAGGGTCTATATCTGAACACTCTATTCGATTCCATTGGTCAATATGTCTATCTTTATGCCAGTACCATGCTGTTTTGACCACTGTAGCTTTGTAATATGCCTTAAAGTCAGGCAGCATGAAACCTCCAGCTTCGGTTTTTTCCCTCAAGATACTTTTAGCAATTCGGGGCACCCTGCCCTATAGATAAATTTGCTTATTGGTTTTTCTATTTCTGAAAAGTAAGTTGTTGGGATTTTGATTGGTATTGCATTGGATCTGTAAATCAATTTAGGTAGAATTGACATCTTAACTATATTTAGTCTTCCAATCCATGAACAGGGTATGCTCTTCCATCTATTTAGGTGTTCTGTGATTTCTTTTAACAATTTCTTGTAGTTTTCTATGTATAGGTCTTTTGTCTCTTTAGTTCAGTTTATTCCTAAATATTTTATTCTTTTAGTTGCAGTTGTAAATGGAATTCGTTTCTTGATTTCCCCCTCAGATTGTTCATTACTAGTGTATAGAAAACTACAGATTTTGAGTGCTGATCTTGTAACCTGCCACTTTGTTGTACTCGTTTATTAGCTCTGGTAGTTTTGCTGTGGATTTTTCAGGGTTTTTGACATATAGTATCATATCATCTGCAAACAGTGAGAGTTTTATGTCTTCCTTTCCAATTTTGATGCCTTGTATTCCTTTTTCTTGTCTAATTGCTCTGGCTATAACTTCCAACACAATGTTGAATAACAGTGGTGACAGTGGACATCCTTGTCTTGTTCCTGAACTTAGGGGGAAAGTTTTCAGTTTTTCCCCATTGAGGATGATATTAGCTGTGGGTTTTTCATGTATTCCCTTTATCATTTTAAGGAAGTTCCCTTCTATTCCTATCCTTTGAAGTGTTTTCAACAGGAAAGGATGTTGAATTTTGTCAAATGCCTTCTCTGCATCAATCGAGATGATCATGTGGTTTTTCTGCTTTGATTTGTTGATATGGTGTATTACATTAATTGATTTTCTTATGTTGAACCATCCTTGCATACCTGGGATGAATCCTCCTTGGTCATGATGTACAATTCTTTTAATGTGTTGTTGGATTCGATTTGCTAGAATTTTGTTGAGGATTTTTCCATCTATATTCATAGAGAGATTGGTTTGTAGTTTTCTTTTTTTTGCAATATCTTTGTCTGGCTTTGGTATGAGGGTAATCTTGGCTTTGTAGAATGAATTAGCTAGCTTTTCCTCCTCTTCAATTTTTTTGAAGAATTTGAGCACGATTGGTATTAATTCTTTCTGGAATGTCTGGTAGAATTCACATGTGAAGCCATCTGGTCCTGGGCTTTTGTTTTTGTGGAACTTCCTAATGACTGATTCAGTTTCTTTACTTGTGATTGGTTTGTTGAGGTCGTCTACTTCTTCTCGAGTCAAAGTTGGTTGTTCTTGCCTTTCTAGGAAGTTGTCCATTTCATCTACATTGTTGTATTTATTAGCATAAAGTTGTTCATGGTATCCTGTTATTACCTCCTTTATTTCTGTGGGGTCAGTGGTTATGTCTCCGTTTCATTTCTGATCTTATTTATTTGCATCCTCTCTCTTCTTCTTTCTGTCAATCTTGCTAAGGGCCCATCAATCTTATTGATTTTCTCACAGAACCAGCTTCTGGTTTTATTGATTTTCTCAATTGTTTTCATATTCTCAATTTCATGTATTTCTGCTCTAATCTTTGTTATTCCTTTCCTTTTGCTTGCTTTGGGGTTAGTTTGCTGTTCTTTCTCCAGTTCTTCCAAGTGGACAGTTAATTCCTGTATTTTTGACCTTTTTTGATATAGGCATTTAGGGCAATAACTTTCCAAACTCTTAGCACTGCCTTTGCTGCATCCTATAAGTTTTAATATGTTGTGTTTTCATTTTCATTTGCCTCGAGATATTTACTGATTTCTCTTGTAATTTCTTCCTTGACCCACTGGTTGTTTAAGAGTGTGTTGTTGAGCCTCCACATATTTGTGAATTTTCTGGCACTCAGCCTATTATTGATTTCCAACTTCATTCCTTTATGATTTGAGAAAGCGTTTGGTATGATTTCAATCTTTTAAAATTTATTGAGACTTGCTTTGTGACCCAGCAGATGGTCTGTCTTTGAGAATGATCCATGAGCACTTGAGAAAAAGGTGTATCCTGCTGTTGTGGGGTGTAATGTCCTATAAAATGTCTGTTAAGTCTAGCTCATTTATTGTAATATTCAAATTCTCTGTTTCTTTATTGATCCTCTGTCTAGATATTCTGTCCATTTATGAGAGTGGGGAATTAAAGTCTCCAACTATTATGGTAGATGTATCTGTTTCTGTTTTCAGTGTTTGCAGTGTTTGCCACATGTATTTTGGAGCATTCTGGTTCAGTGCATAAATATTTATGATTGTTATGTCTTCATGCTGATTTGTTCCTTTTATTAGTACATAGTATCCTTCTTTGTCTCTTTTAACTGTTTTACATTTGAAGTCTAACTTGTTGGATATTAGTATAGCTAACTCCTGCTCTTTTCTGGTTGTTATTTGCATGATATATCTTTTCCCAACCTTTCACTTTCAACCTGTGTTTATCTTTGAGTCTAAGATGTGTTTCCTGTAGACAGCATATAGAAGGATCCTGTTTTTTAATCCATTCTGCCAGTTCATGTCTTTTGATTGGGGAGTTTAATCCATTAACATTTAGTGTTATTACTGTACAGGTAGTACTTTCTTCTACCATTTTGCCTTTTGTATTTTATATGTCATATCTAATTTTCCTTCTTTCTACACTCTTCTCCACACCTCTTTCTTTTGTGGTTTCATATCTGTCTCTAGTGCTCCCTTTAGTATTTCTTGCAGAGCTGGTCTCTTGGTCACAAATTCTCCCCGTCATTTTTTGTCTGAAAATGTTTTAATTTCTCCTTCATTTTTGAAGGACAATTTTGCTGGGCATAGAATTCTTGGTTGGCAGATTTTCTCTTTTAGTAATTTAAATATATCATCCCACTCTCTTCTCGCCTCCATAGTTTTCTGCTGAGAAAATCTTCGCATAGTTTTATTGAGTTTCCCTTGTATGTGATGGATTGCTTTTCTCTTGCTGCTTTCAAGATCCTCTCTTTCTCTTTGACCTCTGACATTCTGATTAGTAAGTGTTTTGGAGTATGTCTATTTGGATCTATTCTCTTTGGGGTCCGCTGCACTTCTTGGATCTGTCATTTTAAGTCTTTCATAAGAGTTGGGAAATTTTCAGTGATAATTTCCTCCATTAGTTTTTCTCCTCCTTTTCCCTTCTCTTCTCCTTCTGGGACACTCAGAGTACGTATGTATTGTCTTTCAGTTCCCTGAGTCCTTGCTCATATTTTTCCATTTTATTCCCTATATTTTCTTTTTCTTGACGGATTTCAGATGTTCCATCCTCCAGTTCACTAATCCTATGTTTTGTCTCTCGAAATCTACCATTGTAGGTTTCCATTGTTTTTTTCATCTCTTCTGCCATGCCTTTCATTCCCATAAGTTCTGTGATTTGTTTTTTCAGACTTTCGATTTCTTCTTTTTGTTCATTCCTTGCCTTCTTTATGTCCTCCCTCAATTCATTGATTTGGTTTTTGATGAGGTTTTCCATGTCTGTTCATATATTCTGAATTAATTGTTTCAGCTCCTGTATCTCATTTGAATTGTTGGTTTGTTCCTTTGACTGGGGCATATCTTCAGTTTTCCTAGTGTGAGTTGTTATTTTTTGTTGCTGGCGGCTAGGCATTTAATTACCTTAATTAGTTTATTCTGAAGATTACTTTCACTTCTTTTACCTAGGGTTTTCTTGCTGGATGAATTTGCTGTCTATCTCTTCTTTGACATTCAGTTCAGCTTTTTCTGGACCTCTAGCTTAGGTTTTGTTTAACAGATGAGAATTTTCGGTTCTTGTTTTCTTCTTTCTTGCCCTGCTTGTATGGTGCCTTTTGCCCCCACCCTTAGGAGGGTCTACGTAGGTATTATAGACTCCAGCTGGGTTTTCCTGGACTAAACTGGCCTCCTATCAGGGGGAAGGAGTCACCTGCGTCAGTTTTCCCTGAGGCTGAGACCCAGTAGGTTAAAAGACTTTCCTGTGAAATCTCTGGTCTCTGTTTTTCTTATCCTGCCCAGCATGTGGCTCTTTTCTGCCTGCGGGTCCCACCAGCATAAGATGATGCGGCACCTTTAATTTTGGAAGATTCTCCCTGCTGGGGGCAAGGTGGAGACAGAGGAGAGGTTGTAGGCTGGTTTTAATGTCTTCAAATTACCAAGCCATGGGGTCTAAATTCCTTGGGGGAGGGATTCCACCTGAGTTGGGCTTCACCCCTCCCCTGGGGAAGGCACAGGCTTGAGACAAGCCCTGAAAGGAGTTTGTTTCTGCCTATGCCTGGGGCAGTTGCAGCCTGAGAAGTCCTGCCGCTGAATCCAGAGGCAGTCAAGCCTTTGTAGAAACACAGCCACCAAAACCTCTGTTTCTTTTCTTTTTTTTTTCTTTTTCCATCAGTCTTGCCCCCTTGGTGCCTGGGCAAAAATGAGCAACCTCGGCTTTAACCAGGTTCACCTGAGCTGGGGGCCTATTTTTAGTAGTCAGAGTTTGTTTAGTAATGTCGCAATTGGTGTTTGGTTGGACTCAGCCCCTGCTGCTGTTAAAGACTCTTTCCTCTCCCCTCTGGGAAGCAGCCTGTGGGGGAGGGGCACCAGCCACGGCAGCTTGGGGAACTCACGGTTCTGGGGGGTCTCACAGCCGATCCAACTGGTCCAGACTGGGGTATGCTGTGTGTCCAGTCACTGACGTGGCCCCAGGAGCTGTTCTGTACTGTTTGGTTATTTAGTAGTTGTTCTGGAGGACGAACTAAAATGCGCACATTGCTGAATCGCAATCTTGGCCACCTGTTGCTATTTGTTTTTTTTTTCACTATGATTTCTTTTATTGTAAATATTATATGTAGTCAAAGGAAATAGTCACATTGATGAGTCTGGTGCCAGGCGAAAATCCTGTTATTTTTCAGGTCCACCACAGGCAATTACAAAGACTTTACCCAGCAAACCTCTGGGGGGAAAGCTGCCCTTCCCACACCAAACTTGGTACACTGAAGTCTCTGAAAGGAGTTGAATTCAGGCCCCTTAGCCAGTCATGCTCTGACACATATCTAACACATGCTCCGTTACAAAGAGGCTCAAAAATAAGGTCTTTCAGAAGACCTGGGTTCGATTCCTGGACCATGCACCTACTCCCTCACCCCCCACAAGATGCTATTTGTTTTGATGCTTGTCCCAAATGGGCCAATAGGAGCCTCTTCAAGTAGATTTCTGCGTCCTTCTGATGTGTTCCCCTCATCTTTGAGCACTTTCGTGCTTTCTAGAACTAAATGTTTTATGATCATCTTGCCCCACCCTTGAAATTGGCCATTTTCCCCAAGGAATCTTTTTTTTTTTAATGGTCAGGCACCAGGAATCAACCCTGGCTCTCTGCCATGGCAGGTGAGAACTGTGCCACTCAGCCACCGTTGCCTGCCTTCCCCAAGGAATCTTGATTTTAATTTAGGGAGAAAGTTGTTTAGAAAGTAAGATCTGGTGCTAGGCATGCTTACTGCTGTTCAGATGTTGCTGCTCCTGAGCAGTAAATCTAGGGAATGTATGTGTGTGTGTGCGCACGCGTGTGTGCATTTTACATGTATATTTATTTCTGTGTGTGTGTGTGTGTGTATAAAAAACCATGAGTTCATACTGATACCTCCAATTCTAGGCCAGCACCAAAGAGTTCATTCTAGTTTTCTCTTTTTTTGGAACTCCCTTCTCTGACAGATACCTTGTTGATATTTTCCTTAATACGGTTAATTATTCAATCAATCCCCACTGTGTAGCCAATCTCCGATAACCACGGCCATCCTATTCCCCATGTGGATGCCTTTTCACTTTGTACCAGGCCATTTCCAAGTTCTCACTCCCTAAGTCAGGGTACACCCCACTCCTCAAGTCAGGGTATACCCCACTCCTCACATCTTTTCATTATTTCTCCTTACTGTCTTTGGTCACTGACATTCCAGGCAGAAAGTCCTCTGTGGGCATACCATTCTGATTCTTGTTTGGGCTTATGTCTCCTCCTTATAATGAGCCCCTCCCCCACACAAAAACATCCTACTTGCCCCCATATGGGATCTGACTCCTCACACAGGCTGTCCTCTTATGTTAGTTGCTCTCTTTATCCCACTCAGACTGTGACAACTCACTGTGGACTCCCTTTTCTCCATACCTGCATGAACACCTGCCTTGCTTTGCCCTATCTAATGACTTCAGGACTGAAGTAAGAGGAAAGGAAAAGAGAAGGAATTTGCTTTGCTTTTATTATCTACAAATTTAAAAGTTTTGACTATCCCCACCCATTTTCCTAAAAAGTCATGAGAATAAATGACTATATATGGGACAAACTTACTAACCAATTAAAGTTTTACTCTTTGTTCATCATAAATAATAATGATTAAGTCAATAGTTCCTAAGTTTATTACATTATAAATGTGTTAATTTGTGAAAATATTGTTTTCCATAAGAATAACCGTCCTCCAATATGATTGAAATAAATTTTGTACATTCTCTTCTCCTTTGTGTCTGTGTGTCTATATATATGTATATATATTTCATATAATTTTAGTGTCAGTGATTTTGTGTTCCATTTAGAGGTTCAACTTTAAAAAGCTATAGAGGGCATTTAGATATTAGATTACTAGTAAGTATTGGAGTAAGTTGTTTGTATTTCTTGGATGTCTTTTTTTTTTCATTATTACACTTTGTGATATATTTTTTGCCCCGTGGTTAATACTTTAATTTCAGCTATTATTGTAGACATTATTTTGAATATCTCCTTAATTTTGAATTGATAGTATTGAACACTTCAGACTCCTAATTTCCAGTAAAATTGTAACATTTTGCCCTTTTCTATTTCAGGACTCTAATAATGATGATGATACAAAGGAGAATAAGACAGTGAGTCCTGGTCCTACTGACTTGGAGATTCGCAGTCCTTCTCCGATTTCAATCTCCAGCAGTGAAACTAGTAGCATTATGCAGAAACTCAAGAAAATGAGAAGCCGCATGGATGAAAAGTAATTTATTTTTATAAATGTCTTCTATTTAGTTACATTGAAAATAGTAGCAACAAGTAATTTTTTAATGTGCTTCATTAGGTTAGATTGATAAGGCATAATTTCTTCTGGATTTGGTGGCATATTAGCAGAATTATTGGATCAACCTAGATGCCTTTAGATCTTCTTTATAAAACAGTTTTTTTCATTTTAATACATACTTATAAGAAAACAAAATTCTATTTGCAAATATACCCATAATAGCATTTTCTATTTACTTTAAGCTTAATAGTTATACAAGTTATCTGAGGACTTGTCTACTAACTTTGTGGAACAGCTAATGTTATATTCTTAAATCTCATTCTGTGGCTCTCTGGCTTATTCAGATAGAAGGGTGACATTTTAACCTAGTGAGTAGGTATGAATTATTCATTTGAAGCCAGAAGTTTCAAATTCTTCTGGGATTGAATGATTTGACAGTCTTTCAGTTTTACCCTTAAAGCAGTTATATTACCATTCTTCTAAAACATTTCTAAGTTTTTTTTCTTTTTTCCTTTTTTTTGCTTGATCTTCATTTTTTGTTTATCTATGTATTATTTTTAAAAGCTGCTTTTAAAGAAAACCACTCCTACTTAGATATAGCCCCTAGGTATCAGCTTCATTCGGGTAAAATGACATTTATATGAGAGTTTACTCTTGGGTATGCTTTTAATTGCTGTTATAAATTAGCTTCTTTGGACACTGCCTTTAACTCTGAAACCTCTACGCTTATATCTAGTTTTGTTAAAACCCATTTATAAAAGAGGCTCATTTACAAAGTTTTGTTGACTGCCATTTTTTTAATAGTTTTATTATAAGCAATGAACAGACATACAAACATTCTTGACATACAGACATACTTGACATGGTTATAATCAATGGCTCACAATATCATCACATCATCACATAGTTGTGTATTCATCACCATGATCATTTTTTTGAACATTTGCATCTCTCCAGCAAAAGGAAGAAAAAAGAAAAAACTTATACATGCCATACCCCTTACCACTCCCTTTCATTAACTACTAGTATTTCAATCTACTCAATTTATTTTAACCTTTGTTCTCCCTATTATTTATCTTTTTATCCATATTTTTATTCATCTGTACATACTGTAGATAAAAGGAGCATCAGACACAAGATTTTCACAATCACACAGTCACACTGCTAAAGCTATTATCATTATGCAGTCATCTTCAGAAAACATGGCTACTGGAGCACAGCTCTATAGTTTCAGGCACTTCCCTCTAGCCACTCTAATGCACCATAAACTAAAACGGGGATATCTATATAATGTGTAAGAATAACCTCCAGGATAACCTTTTGACTCTGTTTGAAATCTCTCTCAGCTACTGATGTATTATTTTGTCTCATTTCTCTCTTCCCCCTTTCAGTCAAGAAGGTTTTTTCAATCCCTTAATGCTGAGTCACAACTCATTCTGGGATTTCTGTCCCGTGTTGCCAGGGAGTTATACCCCTGGGAATCATGTCCCATGTAGACAGGGAAGGGCAGTGAGTTTGCTTGCCGTGTTGGCTGAGAGAGAAGTATGCCACATCTGAGCAACAAAAGAGGTTCTCTGGGGGTGACTCTTAGGCCTAACTTTAAGTAGGCTTAGCCTGTCCTTGCGGGGATAATTTTCATAGCACTGCCATTTTGTTTTAAGTTGCCAGTTTGAACTACAGATTGAACTTCGGCATTGTACTACACTTCATGAAATTTAATGATGCTATATATTAATAATGTGACAGCAGTGTGTGACTTAATTTTTGAATGGTCAAGCAGTTGTCAGCCAATCCTATTTCCTGTGAGTGGCGTATTTTACATTGTCATTTCATTGCTAGAAAGCAATTTCATGACATAAAAATACTTAAATTGATTATAAAAATGAACTCCTTTATTTTACATATTTTTATTGAAAAATATTCACAGACAAAAAATAAATTCTTGAAAATAAATATAAATTTTTAAGAGAAAATGTAAGCAGGCTAAACCAAATAATGCTGTGTAAATATTTCTTTTGGATGAAATCTATGGAATAAACTAAGTCTTCTTCAAGTAGGAATTTATTGAAGTTTAGACTAAAGATGCTGTCTTATGTTCTTGATAAAAATTTTCCAGTAACCAGCATATGTATGTTATATTGCTCCAAGGATCTTTGAATCCAAAATCAGAAGGATTGCTCTTGTAAATTTTCATCACTGATTTGGTATTTATAATCTGCCTCCAAATGTCTTTGAATTGTAAATACGACCCCTTAACCTTTTATTTCACTTATAGATCTTCCTTGCCAAACTTATGAATAATATTCTAATGATTTAACTATATCTGTAGAAGAAACACCTTCTCCTAGTCACTTTGTGCCATCAGTCATTTTCTGTGGTGCTTATTTCAACTTTAAAAATCCTAACAAATTCAAGGTTAGATTTACTGGCTTTGTTCCAAGTTTTTTAATTTTCCAAAATATCATACTCTTCGAATTTTTGCATTATTGCTCTACCTTCCATTGCAACTACTGTAGTCAACCTTTGAGAAGTTTGTCAAAGAGAATAGACCTCAAAGCATTCAATGACTTGATTTATTTAAGCAATGCATTTGTGGTTTTGGTAGGGATGGGGGAGTGGGCCATAGTATTGGCAAAGAAGCTAAGTTTAATGTTTGTATGATGGTGTGAAATTTAAGGGTGAACTAAAGTATTTTCTAAAATTTACAATGCTTCAAAAAGGAAGATTATTGTTATTGTAACCTTTTTCTGACCTCCACAATAAAATAATGTGTTTAGATCTCCAAAACTATAGAATTAGATCTCATTGAATGGTATTGGAGTACAGCTCAATAAACAAAGAGTGTGTTAATTTCATAGTAGTTTCCTATAATAAATGCCTTGCAAAAAAATCTCTTGAGCTTCTGCTGCTTTATAACCAGACACTATTTAATTTGTTCTGTTGCCTCCAGGAGATTGCTATTTTATTGATATAAAACACTTGTTAAAAAGTAGTCATCCTTCTCAATTAACTTTTGGGGGAAGTTGAGTTTAACTTTTTGGGGAAATTCTTCATTTATTCTTATTTTTAATCCTCTGAAATCTGGTTTATAACAAATGTCTTTCTAAAGTAAATTAAACCATGTTTAGCTACAGTGAAAGATTTCCTTCTTTATTTCGTTAAAATTTATATTTCTAATTTATGACTTTTTAACCTCTTTATTGAGTTGATATTTTAGAAACAATTTTCATCTCTCAGTTTAGTAAAAAGCAAAAAAGAAATTAGTTTAAAAAAAAGTGTATACGTATATATGTGTGTGTGTGTGTGTGTGTTTGCAAAATACGTGCAGTAGGGACCCCTGGGAAAATGGAAAAATAGGGAGGGAGCTGCAGAACCTACTCCTCTCACAAAAGCAGCAAGTAGAAGGCAGAAACAATCCAAATCAACAGTTCTGGGCCACCAGAGACCAGGGGAGTTCTGTACATCTAAAGAAATGCAGGATGAAGAGACGAAGAAACCATGGCTTCTGGTGCCCATTCCCAACCCTCCAGGGAAGGTCTATTCGTGGAGGCAGGGGGAGGGAAGGGATTGCTGCAGACTGGATGGCCACAGGAGTCCTCCTCCCCCATTACAGAGGGGAACATAGCTCAGTAGTGATCCAGATACTGGCCAGAAAATTTAGAATGCAGGTTTCCACTGTTCCAGTCCATCCCGATAAGACACCATTGGGTGCCATTGTATTGACCACATCAGAGATGGAACTGGCAAACGGCCATATTACCCTATCTTTGTAGGGTTGAGGAGACTAGGCTGCCAAAGAGCACCATCTTCTGGGCAGGCTGAGAAATGTAGCCTAATAACATGGAAGGGAAAAAAAGACTTTTTGGAGTCTTTCCTGACCCTCTTCCAAGGCCCTTTGGATCTGTTCTGCACCTCCTACTCAGCACTCTTTTGGCTAGGAAATACTGATGAAACAACAGTCAAAGAAGACCCTTAACAAGAACCCAATTATCAAAATCCTAGACAAGAGAAGAAACCAGCCTTCAGAATAAACCCAACAAGGTATCAGATGTCTAGATATCCACAAAAAAATCACAAGACATACTAAGATACATGAAGATATAGCCTAATCAAAGAAACAAAAAGTTGGAGAACATAAAGAATTTGCGACAACTCATCAAAGATGTTCAAATCTCCTAAATCAATTCAGAGAAATGGTTAAAGAGGTAAAGGATATTAAGAACACAATATATGAACATAAAGAAGAATTTGAAAGCATACAAAGAAAAATAACATCTTATGGGAATGAAAAACAATAAATGAAATTTAAAATACACTAGAGGCACAAAACAGCAGATTTGAACAGGCAGAAGAAAGTATCACTGACTAGAGGAAAGAGGATCTGAATTTGAATAGATAAAAGAACAGAGGAGAAATGAATAGAATAAGCAAGGTGTCAGAGAATTGACAACACGAAGTGCACAAACATACACGTCATGGGTAGAGAAGGGAAAAGGCACAGAAAGAATATTTGATGAAATAATGACCCAAAATTTCCCAACTTTTATGAAAGACATAAATAAGCACATCCAAGATGTTTGGACACAACGTAGTCCAAACAGAATAAATCTGGATAGACCAACTTCAAGACACATTAATCTGACTGTCAAATGCCACAAAGAGAGAATTCTAAAAGCAGCAAGAAACGGTGATTCACCAGCCAAATAGAATTGAGTCAATTTCTAATCAGAAACCATGGAGTCAAGAAAGACAGTGATAGACATATTAAGGTACTGAAAGAGAAAATTTGCCAGTCAAGAATTCTTTATCCAGCAAAGCTATCCTTCAAAAATGAGGGAGAGTTTAAAATATTCACAGGAAAAACAAAAGCTGAGAGAGTTTGTTAACGAGAGACTACCCTACAAGAAATACTATAGGGAACTTCTGCAGGCTGAAAAGAAAAGACAGGAGAGAGAGTCTTGGAGGAGAGTGTAGAAATGAAGATTATCAGTCAGAGTAACAAAAAGGATAAAAAGAGAAAAAAAAGATGTGATAAAGCCAAAGGATAAAATGATTGAAAAATGTGCTGCCTTTACAGTAATAATACTGAATGTTGATAGATTAAATTCCCTAATCAAAAGGCCATAGATTGGCAGAGTCAATTTAAAAAAATGTGTGTGTATATATATATATACACACATATATATATATACACACTAAAATATATATATATATACACACAGACATATATATGTAAATATGTATATGTATATATCCATCCATACGTAGTTTACAAGAGACTCATTTTAGACCTAAATCTACAAATAGGTTGAAAGTAAAAGTGAAAGGCTCGAAAAAGTTCCACATAAGCAATAACCAAAAAAAAAGTTGGGGTAGCTGTACTAATATCAGACAAAATAGACTTTTAATGCAAAAATGTTATATAAAGCAAAGAAAGACTGTATATATTTTAAAAAGGGACACCAAAAAGAAATAAAAATCATAAATACCTGTGCCCCTAACTAGGTTTCCCCAAAGTACACCAGGCAAACACTGGCAAAACTGAAGAGAATAATAGACATCTCTACAATAATGGGAGACTTCAACTTACCACTCTAATCAATAGAATATCTAAGCATAGGATCAGTAAGAGAGAACCTAAATAATATGATAAATGAACTAGACCCAACAGATATAGAGAAAGAGAGAGAGCACATTGTACCCCAAAACAGGAGTGTATGCATCCTTCTCAAATGCTTATGGGTCATTTTCTAGGATAGAACACATGTTAGGGCACAAAATAGGTCTTAATAAATGTTAAAACATCGAAATTATGCAAGGCACTTTCTCTGATCATAATGGAATGAAGCAGGAAATCACTAACAGCCAGAGAACTGGAAAATTCACACATATATAGAGGTTAAACAGTCATAAACAATCAATGGATCAAAGAAGAACTTGTAAGAGAAATCATAAATATCTCAAGATGAATGAAAATAAGAATACAACATACAAAAACTTGTGGGATTCAGTGAAGACAGTCCTGAGGAGGAAATTTATGACCCTAAATGCCTGCATTAAAAAGGAAGAAGGAGCTAAAATCAAAGACCTAACTGAACACCTAAAGAAACTAGAGAAAGAAAACAAACTAATCCCAAAGCAAGCAGAAGAAAAGAAATAAAGATTGGAGGAAAGGTAAATGAAATTGAGGGGGAAAAAAACAGAATTGGTTTTTTTCCAAAAAAAGTTGGTTCTTTGAGATCAATAAAGTTGATAAAAGATTAGCTAGACTGACAAAGAGAAAAAGAGAGAGGATGCAAATAAATAAAATCAGAAATGCAGGGGATGGGAGAGTACATTACTAACGACCCTACAGAAATAAAAAGGATCATATGAGGATACTATGAACTGTATATCAACAAATGAGATATCCTAGATGAAATGGATATTTTCCTAGAAACACACAAACAACCTACACTACCTCTAGAAGAAATAGAAGACCTCAGCAGGCCAATTACAAGCAAAATGATTGAATCAGTCATCAAAAACCTCCCAACAACGAAAATCCCAGGACCAGATGACTTCACAGGTGAATTCTACCAATAATTCCGAGAAAAATTAAGACCATTCTTACTCAAACTCTAGCAAAAAAGTTGAAGAGAAAGAGACACTACCTAACTTATTCTGTGAAGCTAATATCACCCTAATACCAAAGCCAGGTAAAGATAGTACAAGAAAGAAAATCACAGAACAATCTCTCTTTTCTAACAAATAGTAGATGCAAAAATCCTTAACAAAATACTTGAAAATCAAATCCAACGACACATTCAAAGAATTATATACCATGATCAAGTCGGTTTTATTCCAGGTATGCAAGGGTAGTTCATCTCAAGAAAATCAAGTAATAATATACCACATTAACAAATTGAAAGGGAAAAACTTTCATCTTAAACTTATATTAAAATTATATAATAT
>PVIY010051945.1:0-15566 GCA_004026745.1 Myrmecophaga tridactyla | reverse complement strand
CCAAAGCTCTCTGACTACCTTCTGGGAGCCACTGAGGCCTCTGCTGGCTCTGCAGCTGCTGGGTGACCTGATCCCAGCGGCCTGTTAGGACATGAGCCCTGGTGGCCAGGGGACTGGGAGAGGGGAGGATGAGCCTGGCTGCAGAGGATCAGCAGATGCCATGTGTAGTCTCAGGACCCAACTGCAGTGACACCACAGCAACAAGGGGCCTTGGAGCCCGTGGGATCAGGGGGTCTGGGAAGGGAAGTCTTAGGTTCCTGGTAAGAGGCAGGGGAGACTATGTGCTATCAACCTTGAGCAGTGATATCCTAAGAGAAGCAAACATGAGGGTTCCAAGAAAATATTTCCTTGTAAAGTTGCTGGTTAAAGTCCCTAGAAAGGGAATTTGCTGGATAAGTATTTATTGGTTATTTAATTCAGCATTTGTTTAAAGCTTATTTGATATATGACATACTCTGATCCTGCTGCATAATCTTCATTTTCAGTTGGCCTCTGCCTAAGAAATAACCCAAAAAGGACCAAACATGTGTGCTTCCAAGGCTGGAAGGAGGGAGAAGCGGTAGACCTGCTCCCTCTGAGGCCCCACTGGGCAGGGACATGCCAGCGGCTGGAGTGAGGGTTGGAAACAGCCAGTGGGAAACTCTGCATTTAGACAGTGGTTCCCAAGCCCAGCTGCACATCCGAATCCCTGGAGAAACAGCACTTCCGCCACACTCCAGACCCACTGAACTTGAATTCCAGGCCCTTGTGTTTTTTCATTCTGCATTGATTAGATTTGGAGCCAGGTTGAAGCTGCTGGTTGACCTGGGCTTGGTATTCTGGTGCAGCCTCTATGTCTGAACTTGTAGGACGAGCTAAATGTGCAGCTTCTAGACCTGCACAGGCTGTGGGGTTGGGAGTGGAGGGTGGGGAGATGAGGGTTTGGAATCTACATGTTTAATACAGTCCCCAGGGGATTCTTCTACATGCTTAGGGTTAAGAATCATTGTTCTTCTCTCTATGTCGCTGTCAATGTTTGCATCATCTTCCAGGGAGAGTTGAAGTTCCCCTCCCTTAAGAACATGTTTCTACTCTCCCAGTCTGATTGCCTTGCCAGGTCCCTGGTGCCACTTGGGCTCCACGTGAATGTAGCTCCTCTTTCTCTGTGCCAGGAGCTAATGCCCTTTCCCTTCTTGTGGTCTGGGTTCAAGGTTGCAGGGGTGCCTGATGTCCAGGCTGGAAGGCCACTGTTGCATGTACATGCCCAGCTTTAGGTAGTTTCCCATGAGGAGGCGAAAGCCGGTCCCTATCATTCTCTCTTGGCCTGAAGCAGAAGTTTTTAGTTGATTTTACTTTTTCGTAATTGCTTTATGGAGATAGAGTTCACACCATAAAATCCACTCTTTCAAATTGTAGAATACAGTGGCTTTCAGTATATTCACAATTGTGCAACCATCACCACAACCAAATTTAGAGGATTTTTATCTCTTGAAAAGAAACTCTGCCTGTTTAGCAGTCACTCCCTATTCCTTCTCCCCCAGCCTCTCCCAACCACAGTTCTACTTTCTGCTCTATGGATTTCCCTATTCTTGATATTTCATATAAGTAGAATAATGCAGTACTTTTTCTTTTCTGTCTGGCTTCTTCTGCTTAGAATAATATTCTCAAAGTTCGTCCATGTTCTGCAGTGTATCAGCACTTCATTCCTTTTTTATGGTTGGATGATATTCTTTTATATGGAGATATCACATTTGGTTTACCGATTCAGCAGTTGATGGACATTTGGGTTGTTTTCGCCTTTCTGCTATTATGAATAATGCTGCTGTGAACACTGGCATACAAGTGTTTGTGTGGACAGATGTTTCTAGTTCTGGGTATGTATCAAGGAGTGGAATTCTTGGGGCAATATTGGGTGATTCTTGAATTTATTCTTAAATGTGTTTTTTGAAATATGCTCTTTCATCTCTCCCATTTCTTGTTTTTCCTCTCTTTAAAAAAATATTCTGTGTCAGCATTCAAATCTTTGCAAAGTAGCAAGAGCACTCTTCTGGAAAGTACTGGAGTCTCATGAGGGCCCTTTTGCCCGGGTGTTTTGACACCTGAAAGGCAGGAGAAAGGCGAGAGATGACAGGCATTCAACAGCAATTTCTGAACAGCTCTGATTTATGGACAAGAAGTCTTATTTATCAGATAAGCGTGGTCAAGGAAATATTCAGAACCACAGTCTTAGAGAAGAAATTTGTTCTGTGCCACTGTGAAAAGCATCAGCGGGCCTGATTAAGCCAAGTCTGGAGGTTGACTTTGACTCAGAGGAAGGAAGACTCTGTTGACATCAGAACTGGCCAGCTGGAAGGGGCCCCTTATAAAGCAAGGGTCTCCCAACACTTTCATCTTTGAAGAAACCCTATTTGCAATGGGTTCTCTCCCACAGTAATGCGGATTAAGATTAAGAACAAATCTACATTGAGATGCATAATTCTACTTACCATGAAGGGGGACAGCTAATGGTTCCATACAAGGCAAGGGGATAAAAAAGCCACAAAGTTGGGTCAGAAGCTGAAGTTCTGTGTTAGTGGGCTTCCCAGAGCAGCAATATCCAAGAGTTTGAAAGATGATATATGTTGGTCAGAGTTCTTAGCTGCAGACAACATAATCCATGTCAGTATGTAAAAGCAGAATAAAGCTTATTAAAATATATTAGGATAATTAAAATATATTAGGTAGCTTCCAAAAGTTCTGAAGTGGTTCAAGAGCCAGGCCCAGATACTTTGCAGCAAGAATAGCTATCTTATCCAGGAAACACCAGCATTGTCAGGAAAAATGTGCTATTAGTAGCACACCATGGCTATTGCTTGAACTTGGCACCCTCAATGCTGGGTTTCTGGTCTCCACCACAACTTCCCCCAAAGCAAATCCTCAGAGACCACCATGCTCATCTAGCACTTCTCCTCCAAGTCTCATGCTGGGGTGCTGCTTGGCAGAACTCAAGCACCGTGTAAACCCCAAACGTAAGGGAATCTAGGGCATGCCTTTGGTTGTCCAGCCTCCTCCATCTGTGGGAAGGCATGCCAGAAGGAGCCAACTGGGTGCCTAGGGGGCCAGGGTACAAGAGCTGCTACTGAGGAAGCCAACAAGGCTTTGGGCATTGGGAGGAGGTGTTGTTCCAAACCACGGATAGCACGTGCAAAGGCTAGAAAGGGAGACTGAGATAGAGGTCAGAGACCTCAAATGCTGCAGAGACTGAAAAGCCACAGGAGTTGCCAAGAGCCACAAGGAGTCGTGACTGGCTGTAAGTAAAGGGAATCGATCGTATCTGGACTCCCTGTTGTCCTTTCCTGTAAAATTGGTTGGTTATGCCCCAAGTGTGTCCAGGCTGTACTCACCATCTCCCTCCACCCTCAGCGTACTCACCATGAGGAAGAGCTTACTGCTCCAGCTTGCAAAGAGAAGGGAGGCCTGGGCTGAATGTTGGGGTAGATGTGTCTCATACCAGAAGGTATAAGAATCTTCAACTTCTGAGCCTCTGGGACCACATTCCCAGCATGACAGTCGGATCGTGATGGAGGAACAATACCGTAATCATTCATTGGGAGTGTTTTGGAAATTGGTATTTGCACTTTTGATTCGGTGCTTTCTATAAACATATATACTAGTTATCAACATCAAGGGTACTCAGGTATATTTTAGCTGACTTGCACAGTGCTTATGCAGAGATAAGGTTTTGTTAAAGAAATGTGCTGTCTGGGGCCTTTGCAATGGATTAATTGTGTTCCCCACAAAGATGTGTTCAGGTCCTAGTCCCTGCCCTGTGGATGTGAACTAATATGTAAATAGGATCTTCAAAGATCCTATTACGATGAGGCCAAACTGAATCAGAGGGACCTTAATTCAATATGACTGTGATCCTTATAAACAGAGGAACTTTGGACATAGAAATTGGAGTGAGTAGGAGACAGACACCACGTGCAGGCAGAGACTGAGATGTGGATGGCTGGCAGCCACCACCAGAACCCAGCACACTTCAGAGAAAGCATGAGCCTGCTGACACCTACACTTTGCACCTCTAGACTCCCAGACTCTGAGACAATACATTTCTGTTGTTCATGCCAATAGGCCGGTGGTGTTTGTTGTAGCAGCCCTGGCAAACTAAGGCAGCCTTGCTACTCAAAGTGAATGGCAGGCCAGCAGCTTTGGCACCATCTTGGAACTCCCTAGAAATGCAGCATCACAGGCCATACCCCGGAACTCCTGTTTCAGAATCTGCATTTTAGCAAGACTTGCCAGGGGGTTTTATGTACACGTGGAAATGTAGAGAAGTTCTGAGCTAGAACCACAGTTTTCAGTCCCAGCAGAATCATTGGGGAAGCTTTTGAAAATCCCCACATTCAGGCCACATCCCAGAGACCTCAAATCAGCATTGCTGGGGTGAGGGTCAGGGAGCCCCAGGTCACCAATACCTGTCAAGCCTCCAGCTATGACACCAGGGCTGAGAAGCTGCTCCAAGGTCAATTGCTGCCTTTGGCTGGACCTGAGTCCAGCATCTCAGTCACCCTGTGGAGCTACTAATCGCAGTCCTGGCCTGATTCCCTGTCTGTATACACTGTATACACTCTCTGTTTCAGAACTTTCCATTACCTCTGGGGATCCTTATTCCTTGTGCTCTTATCTGCTAAGTGACTCTCAACAGCACCACATCTTGGAGTCCCCTGGCATGCTTTAAAACATACCATTGCTTAGGCACTACCTGTGCCAGTTTGAAATTATTATGTACCCCAGAAAAGCCATGTTTTAACCCTGATCCAATCTTGTGTGGACAGCCATTTCTTTTAATCCTGATTCAATATTGCAAGGTGGAAACTTTTGATTAGATTATTTCCATGGAGGCCTGACATGTCCAATTGTGGGTGTGGCCTTTTGATTAAATGGAAATGTGACTTGACCCATTCAAGGTGGGTCTTGATTAGTTTACTAGAGTCCTTTAAAAGGGGAATATTTGGTTAAGATCAGAGCCAATGCAGACGCTTCAGCAACTGTTAGAAGAACAGTTATTTCAAAGCTGACAGAGACATGGACGTTTGGAGATACCTGGAGTGCAAACAGAGAGAGCAGATGCCTAGACATGGGCAGAGCCCAGCAGACATCACCATGTGCCTTCCCATGAGATGTTAAGCAAGCCAGAACTTACAGTTGTGTCCTGAAGGAGCTAAGTGAAGGGCCACAGATGCTTAGAGAGGACACCACTGGCATCAGAAACTGGAGGCAATAGAAGCAGGAACAAGGACCAGCAGATGCCAGCCACATGCTTTCCCAGCTGACAGAGGTGTTCCAGAAGGCTTTCTTCCTTGAGTGAAGTTAACCTCTTGTTGGTGCCTTAATTTGGACATTTTCACAGGCTTAGAACTGTAAACTTGCAATTTCAAAAATTCTCTTTTTGAAAGCCATTCAATTTCTGGTATATTGTACTCTGGCAACTTAACAAACTAATATACCACCCCAGACCAGTTAAGTGGAATCTCCCAGGTATGGGAACCAGCTAGGGTTATATTTAAAACTCCATTCACCTGGTTGACTTGTTGTCATCCATTTCCTCATGACGTGTCCTCACTTCCCTCCTTCCCCAGCTTAGAGTCCAGGGCCCATTTACTATAATCTCCCCTTGCTGTCGTCTTCGTGCCCACTCCTTCTCCCTCTATCACTTGTTGAGTCCTCTGGCAAGACTTTGAGCTTCTTCTAATCAGACTCTGACTTACTTTCTCCTTGCCTGCAAGTAGCCAAATGCAGCCGGAACAAAAATCTAGCATTTTGTTTTTTTCACTTTACACCCATGCCCAGGCAGGCCTCTTGGTGCCAACCCAAAATGCAGCTATGTTCCTGCAGTCATTTATTCACCCTCTCCCAGAGATAATTATTTCACATCTTTTCTCTGCACAAGTGTTCTTGCCCTTCTCATTACTCGCTGTTGCTTTTCTTTTCCACTAAGGAAGTAGGAGAAAGTAGAAAAGAATGTTTCTATGTTCCCACATTGTATCTACCACTAAGTAGATCTATTCCAGAAGCCTGACTTCTTTCCTATTAAAATGCATGAACTCTCCAAAAGCTGCCCATGGCAGCCTTTCCACTCATCCTGAACCGTCCCCTGCCCCCACTTCCTTGTCAAGGACCCTCTCCTGCAATGCTCTCCCCTCTTTCCTGCACACTCAAAGTTGGATGGATCTCATCAAAGTTCACTGTGGTGTGAGATCTCCCACCTTTAGAAAGCTTTTTATTGTTTCCCACATCCCTGTCTCCCTGTTGCTAATGCCCTGTTTCCTGCTCCATTTTATAGACAGATCCTTCTAAATAGCAGTCTCCATTTGCTGTCTTCAGATCTTCTCCTCACTTCCCCTCTAGAATCTACTGCTGCTGGCTGTCTTCTCCACCATTCTTCTAAAGCTTTCTATCTGCTCCGTAGTTGTCTCCCTGAAGCATCAGGGGATTTTACTGTTGGTTGAGCCCTCCTTCCAGAAACAATTCTCCACTTGGCCTTGGGGCCAGCACTCTCTTGGGTGTCGTCCTGTTTCACTACAGCTCCTTTTCTGGTCCCTTTGCTAGAAACTCCATGTTATTCCAACCTACATGGCAACCTCCAGGGTTCAGCTTCAAACCTCTTGTCTTTTCTACCTCTATTCATTATTCAACTCATCTCCTCTCTTCCAAGGACTTTCAGCCCCATCCATACACTGATGACATCCAGAATAAGTTCCCCGAACCTCCCTTGAACTCCAGATTCCAGATGTCCAACAGACATCTCAAACTGAACATATTCTAAGTTAATATACATACATATATGCACATTCATGCATATACATGGGAACACATGCATGTACATGCACACAATCTACACATCTATCATGCATATACATGTGATTGTACATGCATATGTGTGATACATATAAATATACATGCCCATACATATACAGCAACATATATACCCACAATTAGCATACATATAAATCTTGTACATACACATATGTAACTGAAACATATATTCATCTCAAACCAAACATATATTTACAGAATAGGTACATCACCTTTATACATAGGTACATACACACATATATTCATCCATTCTAGTCTTGAAAATTGGGCTTAGTGAATAAACATTGTAGGCATTGTTTTGCTTGTTTTCATGGAAATCCAACTGTATTTATAGCATTTTTTTCCTGCTTCTGATTCTTTGCAAGCTTGGGGACTGATTATTATCATTTTAAAAACAAACAAGCCAAGTTTCTACCATGAACTTTTCTTTTAAGTTAGATGCTTTGAATATTTGAATGTTCACTTTCCAGTTTTAGGTGCCCATTTTGTTGTGCCAGAGAAACAGCAAGATTGCAGGGAGAATTGAAAACACACGGCATGAACAGAAGTTTGAAAAATGTCTTGTACTTTGGGAAATAAATTAAGTGTAAGCAGTAGATTAAAAGACAAGCTTCGACCATAGGGCATGAACTGGGGAGAGAAAAGAGCTGGATGTGTTCAACCAAAATGCCGCAAAAAGAGGCAAACTATGGCAGGTCAGCATGCTACAGCCTTCTAGTTTAACAGAGGAAACCTGGGTGCTCAACAACCCTGGCACCCTTGGTGTTCTGAGAAGCCTATCTCTAAGTAGATGTTGCAGGGGACTCATCAGCACTCCGATATGAGAACAATTTATCTTTCATGGCTGTGTCTTTAACACAAATATCAAGGAAAACATCATTTCAGCCTGGCTCTGATAATGTGTTCAAAGTGATGGTTGCTGGCAAGAAGCACATGAGAGTAACCCCTTCAGACTTTAATAAGCTCTGTGCCCTGTGGGCAGTGGATCCAAGGAGGGCAAAGGACACACACAGGAGTCCCTTACAGTGTGACTGGAAAGTGGCCAAGGAGTGATCAGGGATGATGGAACTGGCGGCAGAGGTCAGGTCAGTTTGCTGCCAGACTGTGGGTTAAGCCTCTGAGAAGGGACTGTGAGTAAGACCCAGAGGACCCAGGGGTGGGGGCAGCACTTGAGACAAGGAGGCTTGGGTGGGAATGTGATATGCCAGAGACTCAGTAAATGTGTCATCTGTGCAGTGGGCTATAAGAAAGTCTATAGAAATGAACCAAGTGATCCAGTGTAATAGTGAAGTGCCTTTGGCGAGGTGGAGGGTGGAGATATCTGCAAGTGGCAGGCCCTGGGTGTCTTCCAGGGAGGACAGGGGCACTCCATGGCCCTGAGCAGCACCCCACCTTGGGACAGGAGTGAAGGAGACTCATCTCTCCTCCCAGGCTGGATCCATTGCCAAGACCTGAGATCAAAGGCTCTCCAGAATGGCCTTAGCCAGGGCAGGATGTGGTCAGCTGGAGTGACCAAGTTAGATGGTCAGACTCCCAGGGAGGGGTTTCCTCTCTGCAAAGCTCAAGTGTGGGTTGATGGAAAAAGCTGAGGTTCAGCTTCTGCGCCCAACATAAAGCTGGAGGCTTGGAGGCTGCATGGGCCTCTGTCTGTGCAGACCAGGCACTGATGGAAGATGATGTCAGCCTGCCACCTGCAGCTCCTGGCCAGGCCCGGCTCTGTTTGATGCTCTTCTGTCCTGCAGTGGTTACCTGGTTACCAGCCACCAGCTAGCAAACCTTTCGTGAGTTTCCAGGGCAACCCAGGCAGGAAAGTTCATGAAACAAAATAGAAAGGTAGTCCGTGAGGTAATCAGCAGGAGAGAGTTGGGCAAACCCCTAGGTTGGTGGTCTGGGGAAATACATGTAGCTCTCTGATAAGCTATAAACCATTGGCAGGTCTGCCATTAGGTACATGTTGCACCTGCCCAGTGAGTTGGTGAAAGAGGACACTCAGCAGGGACAGCTTTGTTGTGCTCACAGCTCCTGACCCACCCCACTTCATCTCCTGTCCCCCTCCTGTGGCTTCCAGGAACCAGGAGCAGGACAAAGCTTCCTTGACGCTAGACTCTGGCAGCAGCCTGGGAGCTGTGGGAGGTAGGAGGAAGCCCAGCTTCTGTGCCCTTTCCCTGCCCTCTCCTCACAGTTATCTCTTTATTCTTAATTCAGATCAACTGAGTGTGTTTTCCCTCTTGGTGAGACAGAAGGCAAAGGAGAAGGGAGATCTGGAAAAGGCATCCTCTGAGCTAAATGAGCTTGACCTAGTGCAAATGGAGAAACAAACCTTGTGATTTCTAATTTCTATAAAAATACTACAGAAAGAAATATATATTCTGCCAGGTTTGGAATTGTACGTACACCAGAAAATCATGTTCTTGAAGGTGATTCATGTAGGTGGCTACTTTAGTTAAGGCACGGCCCAGGGGTCATGGGCGTTAATCCTCTTACTGGAATCCTTTATAAGAGAATGAAATTCAGACCAAGAGAGAAAGCCGCAGAAGCAAGACACTGAAACCAACAGAATCTGGAAGAGAAGAGCGAGACCAGTAGACATCGTCATGTGCTTTGCCATGTGGCAAAGGAGTCCAGGATTGCTGGAAGCTGGTCTTTGAGAAAAAGACATTGCCTGCTGATGCCTTGATTTGGACATTTTCATGACTTCAAAACCGTAAGTATGTATGCTAATAAATTCCCATTGTTAGAAGCCAACCCGTTTTATGGTATCTGCTTTCAGCACCTAGCAAACTAAAGAATATATATGTTTCATTAAAATTGTGAGTCTTTCATGTCTATACAAACAACCCCATTCCTTCTGCTCTGAACCCTGAGTGAGACACAATGAAAAAGGTCTGTATGTGTTTCATTTAAAGGTGCTAATTAATTAAAAGATTAAAACTTGAAAAAATAGATTGGAAACTGCTGACTCTTCTGGCTATGACTTTCAATATAGGAGGACTGGCTCTAGACAGTGGCAGGAAACAATTAATGTTAATTGTTTATTAATATTAAAAATTATAACAAAGAAAGGCTCATGACCATTTTCTGAGACTATGAATAAAGCAATTGCTGTAAAAGTTTTATGGCACGTTGAAACGATAGGTAAGGACAATGAAATCAGGAAATATAAACTGCATGAATATAAATTACACCAGAAAACAAGACTAACCCCCTTGTGATACTTTTCAGGGATGATCCTCAAGGCAAAGACATTTGCAATACTTGGCAGAAAGTTTGTTAAATAAAGAGTTCATTTTAACTTAATCTGTGGATTTGTTTATGCGGCCCTCCTTCCTCTCTTTAGGTTTCTCTATGAGAAACACAGATGTATTTTACATTGGGAGAATTCCTGAGTAGTGTTTTCTCCTAAATCTCTTTGTAGAATGGAAGATCTTAACAATTAAGAAACTTTTCTGAAATCACTCAACATTTTGTAGTGGTTAGCAATATAAGTCCAAATGTAGAGATCAAGAATCTGGAAATACAATGAAAGCAAAGACTATATTTCAAGAGGCCTTTAATGAGGTGTTTAACCTATAAGAAGGTAGAAATTACCTGCCATGCAGACATACTCTTCCAGGTAGCACTTCAAGCCAAAAGCTGGGTCCAGATGACAGTGGGAGACCCAAAGGATTTGTACTCGCAAAGGATTCAGACTGAAGAAATCATCAAAGTTACATTGCAGAACTCATGTATATTAACCAAGAGACCCAAATTCAATCAGGCCCAGAGACAGGATATTTTTTGCAGTGAGTACAGGAATACATCTTAGGTGGACTTCTGCAAAGTTGCTTCCATTGAACTTAACCCACTGGAGGGACCCTTCCCAAGAATTCCCGAGACTTTCTGCTTTTTACCCCTAGAACTTTCGTCTGAAGAGGAAAAATATTTTGTTCTAATTCAGTGTAACTATCTAAAAGTCCTGTGTCAGAGCTATGTAAATCATTATTTATGAAAATTCTTTCCAGTTTTCCCTCTCTATGAAAGTAGTTGCAACTCAGAACCTTGACATAACATCTGTAATCAACCTTGAGTTTTAAAAAACATTTGTCATTTTACTACAGAGTCTTGGAGTTCTTTGAATTTTTTTTACTTCTCCCTAGCCAGATTCTTCCCTCAACTAAAACGCCAGGGCCAAATGCTCTGTGGGGGAGGGGAGGACTAGTAGGGAAGCCGGACCCCTCCCTTACCAGGTTGCAGCAGGAGTTTCCCCCTCTCTGAGGCCTGGATATACAGAGTGGGGGGCAGAACGCAGATGCCTCACCAGCCAGATGCAACACAGCAACCAGTGTGACATGCACCCAGGCAGATAACTCTCACATCCAGGACCAATGGGTAATTTTAAACTGACTTTTAGCATTCACTACAAAGCATTAATTTCAGATATGGTGGTTATAAGAGTAAAGATCTCCAGCAGGCAAAACAATTGTGTTTCTAGAGCTGTACAATGGAGAGCTGAAGCACCCCACTTGCAATCCCTTGTCTTTGGGGAGCCATCTCTCTGTTACCCAAACAGGATACCATTGCCAGCTCATCTTATACCCAGGCCAGACATCTGGGAGCTTACCATGTAGCCTGGGCTCTGCCTTTCTGAGGTCCAGGTTTCAGGGAGCCTGTGAAATTGTGCATAGGTTTGGGTTTCAAACTACCAGAGGAAAAAGGAAAAAGTGCAAAGAAGAAACAAAAAAATAAAGCCACTATAGGGATTAAGAAATCAAATGGAAATAAAACTGATGAGGACTTAACTGTGTTTCTGGCCTGTGCCCGCATGTGCCTGTGTCACCTATGGAGGTAGGTGTGTCTGGAATGTGGTGGCCTTTTGCCCAAATCATGTGAAGTCATCACGGAGAACACAGGAAAGCTGCAGTTTTCCTTGCATCCTCCTCTTCCCACATCTTCAGTGATTCTTCTGCAGTGACGGCATCTTGCCTCAATAGAGACCTTATTTTGGAGCCATTGATTCCCAAGGGAAACAGATGTTTTGTCACACACAAAGGGAAATTGAAGCATATGACTGCTCATAACTGAGAATCATGCACTTGGAGAGCCAGAAGTCACTCTGAGTTTATCCTGACTTTTCTGGTGGCACAATTCACTCATTCATTTCATGATCATTTACTGAGAGTCTCTCCCTCAATTCCTCAATAAGATAGATAGGTTTCTGTACAACCTATCAGGGAGGAGAAGACAAAATAACAATCAAATAAACAATGAAATAATAACATATCTAATTGAGTGATGATTTTAATGATACCTGCATCAGAGTTCTCCGAGAAATGTAATTCTTTATCTATCTATCTATCTATCTATCTATCTATCTATCTATCTATCTATCTATCTATAAATCTATTGATCTATCTATCGATCTATCTATCATCTATCTATCTAATCTATTTATCTATCATCTATCTGTATAAGGAAGAGACACTTATTTTAAGGAATTGGCTCACGTGATTATGGAGGCTGGCAAGAATTGACGTTGCAGTCTTGAGTCGGACATCTGGAAGGGAGATTAGGAGGCTGGAAATTCCAACAAAAGTAAAAGTGATAGCCTTGAGGCAGAATTTCACATTTTCTCTAGGAGACCTCATTTTTTCCTCTTCAGCTGATGGACTGAGGCTCACCCCATTATCAAAGGCAATCTACTTGAAGTCAGCCGATCTTAGGTGCTACTCACATTTATGACATGCCTTCATTGCACCTTCTAGGCCAGTGTTTGACCAACCAACCAGACACCATAGCCTGGCCAAGCTGACACATGAAATCAAAGTATCAAGAATGTACTGAGTGGTAACCAGGTGCCTGGAACTCTTCTACGCACTTACCATAGATTATGCTTCTAATTTCCATGGCAAATGAGGAAACTGAAGCATAGAGAAGTTAATTAACTTGCCAAAGTGCATGCCATGGGTGAATGACCAAACGATAACACCATACAGAGCAGCCTGACTCCTGAGCCCACTCTGGGACTGTTCTGTTCCCCTCCCATGTCACCAGCACTTTGAAGAAACAGATGACAGTGATGTGTGGAGAGAGACTGGGTGTCACTTTTAAGCTGGGCAGTCAGGTAAGGCTTCTTGGGGATGTGCTGACATGTCACTTGTTGACTGGGAGGTCCTGCAGTGAAGACAGGCATAGCCAAGGGGTCCATGCAGAAGAAGCAGCTAGTGCAAAGGTCCGGAGGTGGGAACCAGGTTGGCATTTAGTAAGAGTGAGAGAGTCAGTTCATTGAACCAAGCTAAGAATCGTACAATGGAGGCCAGAGAAGTTGATGGGGAAAAAATCTTGTAAACCTTTGTATTAGTTTCTTGTGGCTGCTGCAACAAATTGCCACAAATTTAGTGGCTTAAAACAACACAAATGTATTATCCTGCAGCTCTGTTGATGGGAAATCCAACGTGGATCCTACTGGGTAAAAGTCTTGACAGGGTGCACTCTTTTCTAGAGGCTCAGGGAAAATCTGCTTCCTTGTCCCTTCTGCCTCTAGAGGCCACCCACACTTTGTGGCTCATGGCCCCTTCCTCTGTTTTCAAATCCAGCAGCAGTGAGCCAAATCCTTCTCAGATTGCCACTTTGCTGGTTCTCTCTTCCCCTTTTAAGGACTCTGGTGGTTACACAGTAGCCACCCAACAAATCCAGGATAATCTTCCTGTTTTAGGTCAGCTGATTAGCAACTTTAATTCCATCTGCATCCTTAAATTCTCTTTGCCATGTAAGATAACATATTCAGAGTTTCCAAGGGTTAGGACCTGCACATATTTGGAGGCTATTATTCTTTTTTTTTTTTTTTCGCTGGGTAGGGAGTTTGGGTTTTTATTCTAGTGTGGGTGGAAGCTGTTGGAGGATTTTATGTAGGGAAGTATTCTGAGTTAGGAACTTGGGGAGGAGACAGACTGGAGGAGCCTCTCAGTGGGTCCCTACAGCCCACCAAGGGTCCTGGGTGCCAGGTACTCCTGGGTCTACCTAAAACTGGCACTGCCCACACTGTCCTCTGGGTGCAGAGGGGAAAGGGTGCCAGAGCATAAGGTTGTCTGCCATCCAGCTTCTTCTGGTTGGGCCTTCTTCCAGTGCTCTCAGAGCTATCTGTTCAACAGAAGAGTGAAATGGTGAAACGTCCACTTTAGGGGCTTTTTAGAGCACAACAGAATCTAAAATCTCTTAGAATTTATTACAGTTCAAGCCCCCTTCATATTGCAAGAGGGAAGTAGATACTTTTGAGATTCCCATGTTTGTTTTATGTAACTCTGTATCTCCTTTGCATTTCCATTAAATTTAAAAGTCAACTTCAATATAATTCCTAAATTATTTAATCATTCATTTTAAGTAATATCCTTGCTGTGTTCAAAACTGTTGTATAATGATCTTTAAAACGGATGTGGGGAAGATGTTCTGCAGGATTGCCTGCAGATTGCCAGAAAATGACTATGATCACAGTAAATTATTTTCATACATTAGCACAAGTTAGTAAAACAGATGGAAAAAATTAGAAAACCTTTGTTTGAGAGATAATCTTCATCAAAGCCAAAAGGTTAGCTACTCCACAGCTTGCATTCAGGTTATATCTGCTCTGTCTTATTTTGTTGAAGTTGCAACATTTGACAATAATAGTGTGAATGAGTTAAAACAGGAGAAACACACGTGATAGAGAAAGGAGACTATTGCCAGAGAGGACAGGAACAGGAGAAGAATTTTTGACACTAGTGGATATTAAATACAGGAAGATATATATTATGGATTTAATGTAACTGGCCATGTGAATTAACATGTATTTCCTGAATACTGTCATCCACTGGTTTCTTAGGGAGCTTGTCATCTGTCAAGTAGTCAATTCATGAAACAACTATGGATTTGACCTCCTGTAGACAACCCAACAGTGGGGTGGGTGAGTCAGTGGACATGCCACGTTTTCACATGCTGTTATGATGTATGGTAGCGGCTGCACGGTTTGTGGACTGTGATTTTCACTTCTCTGCTGGTAACCGTCTTTAGACCCTATACGAACATCTGCATAACTCTCGTCCCTGGACACTCAGCAGAAGCACTCGGCCCATCACCGCACTCTGTTGCCTCCCACCCATGGACAGGAAGCACTGGCTGAGTGGTGAGTCTTAGCTAAGGGGTTCCTTAGAGAGCCTTCAGCCATAACTTCTGTATTGCTGGGAAAAGGAATTATTCTGTGTTAAGCAAGGAGAGAGGGTCCATTATCAGCTGTACCTGGCACAGCATTTTCTTTTTTTTTTTATTAATTTAAAAAATATATATAACAAACAAACACAAACATTCTTAACTTATGATGATTCCATTCTACATATATAATCAGTAATTCACAATACCATCACATCGTCGCATATTCATCATCATGATCATTTCTTAGAACATTTGCATCAGTCCAGAAAAAGAAATAAAAGGACAACAGAAAAAAATTCATACATACTGTTCTAGTTTGCTAGCTGCCAGAATGCAATATACCAGAAATGGAATGGCTTTTAAAAGGGGTAATTTAATGAGTTGCTAGTTTACAGTTCTAAGGCCGAGAAAATGTCCCAATTAAAACCAGTCTATAGAAGTGACCAATCAAAGGCATCCAGGGAAAGATACCTTGGTTCAAGAAGGCCGATGAAATTCAGGGTTTCTCTCTCAAGTGAGAAGGCACATGGCGAACACAGTCAGGGCTTCTCTCTCGGCTGGAAGGGCAC